>JBAMAW010000891.1:0-74984 GCA_037043295.1 Amiota minor | reverse complement strand
TTTAACTTGGCTTCAGACAGTTTAGGGAACTTGGAACACAGGTATCTGAAACAATCGCCATCTGTTGGCAGTGATTTTACAAATTGCTTTATAAGTCCTAATTTTATGTGAAGAGGTGGTAATAAAACTTTTTCTGGCGGAACTAACGTCGTATTGATGACGTTTTTCTCGCCTGGGGTTAGGTTTTCTCGGAGTGGCCATTCAGTTTTTGTCCAATGCAGGTGTCTGGCTCTGCTGTCCCATAAGCACAGAAAGCAAGGGTATTTTGTAAAACCTCCCTGTTGACCCAACAACATGGTTAGTATTTTGAAGTCTCTGCAAACCATCCATTGATGTTCTTGATATTTGATTTTCTCAAGAATCGTAGCCAAGTCATTATAGTTTTCTTTCATGTGAACCGAATGACCCACAGGAAGAGATGCAAATACATTGCCATTATGCAGTAAGACAGCTTTGAGGCTAGTTTTCGAAGAATCGATAAATAGGCGCCATTGTGATGAATGATATTCTATTTTAAAACTCCTCATGAGTCCATGGACATCGTCACAATAAACCAGATTGCTCTCTTTGGAGAAAAACTGCGTGAAATCCTTCTCTCGATGCCTGTACCACGACTTCTGACTCACACAGGATATCATCTTAATTAGAAGGTGGCTGTGGAACTGGTATTTCAGGGCCATGGGGTACTGGACGAATAGCTGAATCAAGGTTAGGATAAAATATTTTATTTTTATTTTTTGTATTAAATCCTTTTACATCTACTGTGCAGAAGTAGCAGTCGGTTGTATGACTTTTCTGTTCACGCCATATCATAGGGATGCCAAAATGAAACGAATTTTTCTTGCCCTTAAACCACAAGCGAAGATCTTCCTCACATCTCCTGCACACTTTATGTGGAGCCCATGCTTTGTCTTGATCTCCAAGTTTACATTTGAAATATGCAAAATAAACTTTTTTCACGAACTCACTTATGTTTCTTTGTTGTTTTTTCACTGTGTATTCACCACAAATGTAACAAAAGCTATCTGGAGAAATAATACAACTTCTATGAGCCATGTTCCAGAAAGAATAACACAAAAATACAATATAATAAGATAGCACAGTAGCGTTCGAATTCAACTTAGAGCGAGGTACTGAATGAAGCTTGTTGAAACATGTTCTAATTCAAAAGCAAGTTGCTTACGAGTATATTTATTCCTAGTACTCTAGATAACAAGTCAAAACATGCTCAACCTCACCACTAATAAATTTATTTAGCCTTTCGTATTAGTAATATTAATTTTACGCTAACTACGAACCAAAACTTGAGTATGGCAAAAAAAAAATACTATGACGTGATGGATTTTTTTTTTGTATTTTTTTCGGTTTTGCCACGTGAAAATCTATAAGAAAATATATAAAAACCCTATGCAGTTTTTTCCATGCAGACCTGTGTTATTAATTCATAAACATAATTTGTAAAAAAAAAAAAAAAGCTTTTTTAAGCCATAACAACAGACTGCGTTTAAATGTTGAAGACTTTAATTTGGTTTTTTTCAAGGTTTCATTATTGTAACAAATTTTGGAGTGCATACAATAAATGATTTCACATATGGTAACTAAAGCAAAAAATTCAGTACATTTTGCTGCAACAATACAGTAAAAGAAAATTCTGCGTCCATCAATTTTGAACTTTTGGACTAGAAATGTTATAAAATAAAAATGTATATTGAATAATACTAATTGTGTTTGCAAGGTGTCCAATACAACTAAAACTTACGTAAAATGCTTTAAGTTAATATATAAAATACACTACGTAGTTTTAAAATCCCTGGAAACCATCAGGCGAGATAAATTTTAATTAGGCGATACACACATGCCTAAAACGACTTCTTTGGAGTGACTCTCCGTTTTTCGAAACATAATAGTCATAAAGAAAAAGTTAAAATTTTTGCAATAAAGGAACTTTCTCCAACAAACATAATGATGTCGAGTTAAGACCAAGAGACAAAACACTTAACCAACAAAATGAGTTGAACGTGGCTACCAGCCCAACTAAATTACACAGAATAACAGCTACGAACGATGGGTGGGTTGGGTGTATTTTCGTATGCTACATGTACAATGAATTGTAGCAACATGTGTCTTAGCAACAACTCTTATTCCCACATCGCAGAAGCCATTTTAGAAAAAAAAAAAAAAAATTACAGGTAAACTAAATTCAGGTAACAAAAGTTCTATCGTATCACAAAAACTAAATATTGCATTGATTTTCATCACGTGCATTGGACGAACGAAAAAAAAATAAAAATTGAAAATTTGTTGAAAGTGTTATTATGACACACAAAGTTTGTTATATTCATTTTTATTCCTTTTACATGGTATGCATAAGTATAATCCCTTTGCCATCATGATGAAAATCTATTAAGCTTTGTCTGTTTATATGTTTTAATAAACTAAGCAATCACACTTTAGAGCTTAATTGCTGAAATTTCGGAAATAATTTAATATTTTAAATGTTATACTTAATTCACTTTGAAAGTTCGTTAAAGATTAGCTCAACTGTAAATGGAACGTTGTGCTAATTTAAAATTTGTGGAAAATACATGATTTAGAACAATTTGCAGTGTACGCAAATAATTCTTGCAACTCAATTTTTCATTTCTGCTAAATCAAAATCAGCTGTTCAGCAGAAGAAGATAGTCAGCTATTGCGAACCCTTGGCAACACTTTCAACAGACAACAAGGTCAGTCTGAGTGCAGAAAGTGCTTGCCAAGTTAACCTATACGTGTAAGCAGCTCAAAAGTCACTTTTGACTTACAAAAACACTCCTCACTTTCGTTATTTTCCCTGTTTCTACTGTTAACTTTTGAGCTGCTTATACTCTACTGTGAAACAGGGCATTACATGGTTGGTGAAGGGTGAAGACGAATTTCAGTTCGATAATACCAAACACTAAGTTTTTCTTTTTTTAATAAGAACATGAATTAATATTTGAATTTGTAGTGGTCCTGTATTAAATCGAATGTCCAGTATTAAAATCATTAATAATTTTTTCTCTAAAACCGGCAGAATATTTATTTCGAGCCATTATATTATTGTTTTGCCATGTTACTTTTACTTTACGCAAATCTTCTATGAAACATTATACAAAAAGTGATTGAAAATTCTCCGAACATATTCCAAGAATAACGCAATATTCTAACGGTATTTTTATTGATTCTTCTTTCTAACGAACTGATTGAGTGATCGCTAATGGCCAATGTACTTTAGTTTTGTTGCGACGTTTTTAATGATATTTGTTATTTATATTGGGATAAAATTTTTGTTTCAAATTAAGCTTGATGTTAAATTTGTTTACATTTAGAATACAATAACAAATGTTAAAAGTAATTAAATTCATGAAAAAGAAAAAGTTTCCGTCATATTTGACAATTTTATTGAGCAAAGTTTTCACATGGTTAGTTATCGGTGCTTTAGTTTTTGTCGAATACTGTATATAGAAATAAGTAGTCATTGTGACGAAACGAAAATTTTTAAATTTTTGTTGATTTTGAGGTGAAAATATTAATGTTTTCCCACATTCCTACTTACGGTTTATTTATGTCCAATATGAGGGAAATGTAGCGCAACAACTAAATATAAAATGTTTTGGCCTTTGTAAAAAAATTTCGGCCGAACGTCCCCTACCATCATTCTGCATTGTTTCAACTTTGTTTTTCAGTTGTTAAATAACTCAGGTTTAATTTAAAAAATTTAGCATAACATTTTAGCAAAGAATGATAGACAACATAAAACTACTTAAACAATTTATTGATCCAAAAAAGAGAAAAGCATAAGCACACCATAAAATTTGATCATTACTTTTACTACACAAAATGACAGTATTTCCACTAATATGAATATCACGTGACGTACACATAAACATATCTGAATTCTACCATTAATTTAAGTCAACCTCAATTTACAAAATATCTGCGGGTTTTGAAATTAATATACAATATATATTATGTACATGTATATATGTATATGCCAAGTCCGGGAAAATATATTTTTCGAAAATAGCTGCTTAATTTGACACGCAAAAGCCCTCTACATCGCTGCAGGCGTTGACGGTGCAATGGGCGGTGGTTGATTGTCATCTAGATGTAGCCAGGCGCAGTTCAAGATTTCACGGAGATTCCAACGAGTACTTGGGTCTGGTTCTAGAAGCACAGACACTGTGGCCTTTGCCTGTGATGAAACTTGCTCCTGTAACTTACGACGAAAAGCATATTTTTTATTGCGTTGATCATCCAGCAACTTGTTTAGATTGCTATCATCAAAAGGCATCTTAGCGTTAAGCATTATAAAAAGTATCACACCGAGTGACCAAGCATCGGCCAATCGTGGATCATAAGGCTTGCCACTGACAACTTCAGGTGCTGCATAAGCGGCTGATCCGCAGTAAGTTTCCGATTTTATATCGCGGCCTTTGTCGTCACAACAATAACGTGCGAAACCAAAATCTGCTAATTTTATGTTTAAACGTTTCGACAATAAAATATTTTCGCATTTGAGATCACGATGCGCTATTTCATGTGAATGCAAGTACTTGAGCGCTTTTGCCATTTGCATGAACCAAGCTTTCGATTGATGCTCATTTATTGGACCCGATTTCTTTATATGACTCAACAGATCACCATTTTCAGCGTAACGCATAAAAATGAATATTTTGGGGCCTCGTTGAAGAATACTATGGATTTGTATGATATTTGGATGATCGATTTTGGTTAGTATCTCCAATTCGCGTGGAAAAAATTTGTGTACAAAGTCTGTTGGTGCCTTGGCTTTATCGATAATCTTGCAAGCGAGATTCACGCCACGTCCAGCATCATCTGCATAGCCTGCTGTTATCACAGTTGCATATGAGCCCTCGCCAATTTTGTGGCCAATGTTATAGCCACGTTGAGCCAATGCATCGACGTCCGATGTGCGTGCAGTCAGTTGACGATTTCCCGTGGTATTTGGAAATTTTGACATATCCCGTGATTTTGGTTAATTAAAATTTCAAAAACGTATACCAAAAATGTCCAACCGCGATATTAATGAACTTCACAGAATTTTTATATATTCCAGCTTAGAATTTTATCTTTCAGTCCGAAAATGTTGTTCGTATAAATATATATACAAACGATAAAGTTTTTTAACAGATTGTGAAAAACCAAAAAAAAAAAAAAAAAAAAAATCTATAAATTTAGAGTAAAATATCATGGATACAAGTTTGTATAAATAAAAACAATCATATACATATGTTTTCTCATTTCAGAGCTACTTTTGACAACTTCTTCCAAAGTTAAAGCACTATCAGGCTCACAAGAAAACCATCAACAGAATGCTACTAAAATTGAGTCCCCATTAAGAAATTCCACAATATATAATGGAGATTCCGATTTAACCGCCTCGGAACGTAATCGCCGATTGATTCCTTATATGACATATTTGCCACCACCTGATTTATTTCCAACGAATCCAGAGTATGCACAGAAATCTTTTAAACAGCATTTAATATCCAAAGCTGGCAGTGGCGAACTCTTGCAAGCCCCACCCATACGAGTAGGTTTATCGAAAACATATAAGCGTATGAAAGTGCCGCCTTTTCCGGCAAACTATATTAGAACCCCGGCACAAGTTGATCTACATTATCATACAAACACAGCTTTTGGCAGTAAAGATGACGGTAAAAACTACGACACTCTACCAATTAGCCAAAAGTACCATTTCCACGCCGTTGGACACAAGGAAAATTTTGATGAGAAACCACAATTATTTGTGCAACCATTACAAGAACAACGCGGCCAAACACATACCGCAACTAAGATAACAACTGGAATAAACAACAACGATGGTAGAAATTTTATTGCATATAAGCCACTACCAAGTCCACTCAAGGTGAGTAGTTTTGTAGTGTCAGATAGTTACGACGCACACGACATTTTTTAAATAAAAATAATCAAAATCATAAATATTACAGCACATAACGGTACAGCACTTTCCACCGCTATCGCACCAAAATTACCAGACATCGTCACAACAATTGGAAACATTAGCACACCACGTGCCCTTCTACCAACGTCAGCTCAATAAGCAATCAAAAATCAATTTAACGCCATTTACATCAGAGAATACAGTTCCAGGACACTTTATACCGATTATTTATACGCCAGTGAGCAATGAAGGAACAACTATAATGAATAACAACAATAATGAGCAGCAAAATAATGGCAATACAATCAATTATGGCAACGAGCATGATCCGATACCAATAGCATTTACTATCAAAGAACACGAAAGGCAACAATCCATAAAACATAAAAATTCACACTCTTCTCTACAACAAACAGATTCGGATTATATGGATGAGCAACAGCAATATCAGACTCATGCATCATCAGGACAGCTTGTGCCACAATATACTACTACAACAGCGTTTAAATTGTCTGCACATCCTAATTCTAGGTAAGATTTGCCATAAGACAGAAAATACCAAGATAAAGAAAATAGTTGCACCCTTTGCGCAAAACAATGTTATTTAGAAAACTGCATGGAAAGTTGCAATAATACTCAGTACTTTTTTTTAGTAAGTTGTATAGAAATTTTCTTTTTAAAGAAGTCTTAAGAATCCATTTGCTTAATTATGTCAAATCACAATCTTTCGTATAATGTACAAAAGCACTGCATAATCTCTTCTCCACCCAATAAAGATTGAAGACAGCTGCTTCATTATTTCGGTTCTCTATGCCCTTGAGCAAAACATTAATCTACTCCTCACAGCATTTCATTGACAACAATGACGACAACCCTAATTTGCAACATCAGTAAAAATATGCAATTATGCGTCCGTACGTGGGCATTGATGAGAATGAATGACATGCATATCCCGTTGGCCAAACACATCATTATCCTTGTAAAGGTAAATTGAAAATGGTTGTCATAAATAACTCCTGCAAGAAAAATATATAGTCGAGTAGGCAGCAAAAACAGGTAGTGAAGCATCGTAGTCAATCTAGTATTTATCACCCAAAATATTACAAGCAACGAATAAACACAAATTCACACAAAACAATTTACAGCCGCTTCTATCATGTCCCCAAAGTGCCAACAGTACAAGTGACTGTTCCAGAGACGTCATCAAATTTACCACCATCGCCATCAGTAATCAATAACAGTAAAACACAACAATACCAATATCAACACCATCAAAAACAAGCATTTTCATTGGAACCCCAATATGAACACACACAGATTTACAATACGGAACCACAAACACATTTACATGGTTTGCAAATAACACCTCAGGAAAAATATGTGATGTACTTGCATCAACGTATAAGCTATCAAAAACAGCAACAACAAGCCAAGGAACAGTATCTACATCAACATCAACAGAATAACCACCATCATGTTTATATGGATGAGGAGACAACACCGCGAAAGGCTGTAGTAGCAGACTCGGCGAATCCACCAGTTCAACAATTGTACAACAATATTACATCAAAAATCATTCAAAATAATGCTATAGAGCAATCGATATTAGATACTATACAAAATAAGCAAAAGCTGGAATTACCAATGCAACAATCGAATAGGCAACCACAATCAAATCTCTTACAAGAATCACATCAACAGGTACTGCATATACCACTGCGTGCATTATTTGGTAATTTATATAAAATGCACAAAGACAAGCAAAATGTACAACAGCCAAAGTACCACGCTTCTCCATCACAACAACTACAAATTCACAAAAACCAGCACATCCATATAGATGATGGGATTGGGTAAGCAGGAATCGCTGCATTAAGTTTGCATACACTGCACATAAACACAACTGTAATATAATCTGGTTTTTTATATTTCCTCCCTCAGTTGTCAAGATGATGTTTTGTTCATATTCTTTTTAAATACAGGTCATTGTTGCGGTCATCATGATTCGAATACATCTTAAGTACCATAAACCAAATTGTGATTTGCGAACTAGTTTCTCATTTTTCGAACTAAAACTTTAAAGTTTAAACAGACCATTCTTTCTGATTTACTCAAATCGTTGGTCTCAGTCTTCAGAAATCAAAAATACTCGTATGTCAGTATTAGTTATTAGACTTAGATTATTGGTTAGAAAAAAAAAAATTGATGGATGGAGGATCCATCCATCTGCCAATCCAGAAAGGTTGATCTATATATGTACATATATAAAAAAATACTTGTATATTTTGTAAAAGAGGACTGCATGAATGCATACAAAACGGCTTTTGAAATTCATGCTCAAATGAATTCGAATGAATTTAATTGGTGAGTGAATGTTTTATACATCATTCAAACGATCAGTGCCGAATGAAATTGAGTTTGTACTCGTGTGTAATTTTGTGCAGTAAGAAGACTTTACTTTTTTTTTTTGTTAAAGGCGGAATTGGTTTATGTCAGTACGAAAAAAGAAGGAAAAAAATTCGATTGCGTTCGATTTGAACGCCAACAAACCAAACAACCAAATAAATGAAATGAATACGAAGAATTTTTTTCTTTGTTTAGTTCTTTTACACATTCGCAGTCATTTATTTCGTAGTGAGTGTCAATCGTATATTATGCAGCCCTCACTCAAAGAAATGTGTACTCATTGCTTCGTACATATATCTGGTTGCCAAGTGTGCACGAAGTTCAATGGTACTCAGTTATGCTAACCAAGTAACTGCACTCGCGATAACTCTGATTTCTATGTAGGTATGTTTGTCTGTTGCCTATGGACTCCGAAACTGTTGGATCGATTTTGATAAAATTTTCAGGGAAACTCTAGCACAGCCTGGAGAGTGTTCTGTGTAGTGTGGTATGGATCGGATCGGACAACCGGGAAATTCGTACTTCTTGGATCAAATTTTCCATAAAAAGATTAGAGGCATATTTTAAAATCAATCAATTTTGCCAAATATGTAACCTTTTCAATTGTAATCCTGTGTTTTAGCATACAGAAATATATCATGATTGATTTGACTTATGCTTAGGGTAGTATCAGTATTCTACCTATGTACATTTCTACATTGAGACCAAAATATTTGTATTGGAGCTACACGATCCAGTAATCCTAGGGTTTTTACTTGGTTGGTGAATATGCATCAGGCACTTATATTGTCCAAATTTCAATTTCAACTCGCAGTTGGCCGATTTTTATACCTATCAATCTAGTGTGAACAGACATTGAAATAAATGAGGGGAAATTTAAAAAAGAAAAACAACCGAAGTTAAAGTTCTGTCCTTTGTGTCTTTACTCGGATTATATGGAGCAACAGCATACATATGTACCTTCTGAGAGACATAAGCCGATTAATCACTATCTTTTCTCAAGTTGTAAGTCAACATTTTTAAATGCCTGCAGAAGTTGGTTGACTAGTCAAAGATCATTGCAATAAGAACTGGCATCGGCCATACCACCACAGCTTGTCTAAAGGGTTATATATTTACACAAACCAGAACTCATGATTTCATACAAAATGGGCGTTAATAAAAAAATTTATTATTGGTTGGTCTGAAAAAATTATTCAAAAAAGTATGTATCCTTGTCAAATAATTATATGAATAACAAAGAAGTGTATGTAAGCTTGGATGAGATCAATGTTACCGCTGTTTCTTACTTCTTTAATAAAAGCTTGATTTTTTCCCAGGGCTAATTCTCCACAAAAATATATAGACTATATCATAGAAGAACCAAAACAATCGCTTGATGAAATACCAGCGCTACAAATTTTACACCCAACTATAAGGCCTGCTTACAACAGATCATATTTGTACAATAAAATGCAGCCCTTAGCCCATTCGCCTAAAGTAACACAACACGAAATGTATTACTTTGTATCGACAACAATAGCGCCGCAAACTGTAAATTCACTACAGCCAGGTCAGCAAATCTATTCAGCAAAACAGCAAACACATATCAATAAAGAGACACCTACATTGCGTCTGCAACCTGTTGTATCAACTTTTTCACCAGCACGACATCCAGTAATAAATGTGTCGACACCAATAAATAAAGGTCATTCAAGTGTCACGTCAAGCAATGCGCCTAAAAATAAATATGCACAAATTAAAACACCACAATCAACATACAAAGATAGTGAAGCACCATTGCAAAATGTCGAATCAAAAGAAAGTTCAAGCTCGGAAGTTATTGATGCTGAACTTCCAGATATACACACCTCATCACTAACGGAATTACTTCATAAACTACAGGCAAGCAATCACTTGCCAAAAACGCTTACACCAGACAACATTGATAACTCCATAAAGACACTAATTCAAATTTTACAAAACCTTAAACAAACGAAAACATTAGTTCAAAATAAGTCTCAGCATTATGAGCAATTGGATCAATTACCCCCGGAATCACAAAAAAATGATTACAGTACAACAGGTAACGACGAAGTAATGACTGATGTGCATGGAGCGGAACATTACGAGGCACACTTACCAAGCGTAACTCCAAGTAAGCAGGAACATAGTGATGAAGCACTAGAAAAATTGTTTGTAATTTTCTTATATTGCTCGTATATAGATAAGCATCCTGGCCCCAGCACTGGGCGCGCTGGTATTGATTTCCCAAATTATGCTTCAATACCACAAACCAGTTTCGACTGTATGGAACAACGGTACAAAGGATTCTTTGGCGATCCAGAAACAAATTGTCAAGTTTGGCATTATTGTGATCTAAATGGCGGCAAAGCATCATTCTTATGTCCCAACGGAACTATTTTTAGTCAGGTAAACTACATATCCCATAAAATGTGTTATTAAGTATATTTACGAAAGTAAATGAAATGGATTAAATAGATCGCCCTTACTTGTGATTGGTGGTTTAATGTAAAATGCTCGACAACTGCGCAATTATACGTATTGAACGAACGTCTTTACAAGTATATATTGCCTTTTACTCCCAAATTTCCAGAAGACTATAATGGACCAATAGTCGACAAGTAAGTCTCTTCTTCTTCTTGCTTCTCTTAACCCGTTAAGCAAACTTAATTTATCAGATAATTTCAAATTTTTATACCTTAGATACTTGGCAATGAAATTTCATGAGATGGAAGAGAAAATGCGCTTAGAGAAACTAAAAAAAGATAATCAGATGACAACGACTGAGCCACAAATAAATGACAATATTCAAGGCGATGAGGAAGTTAAGTTCGTAACAATTGAACATACTGACAATTCTACAGAACATAGCACAATCACAACCACAACCACAACCGACAGAAATAAAACCCAACTATCAGAACAGCGACAACACCTTAGCATTAATTCTAAAGTGGGTGAACAAAGCTCAGAACGGAATTTACTTATTGATGATGAAATCGATGACATCTCTGAACGTGGTACTTTTGATACATATCAAAGCAAACCACCAACAACAATGACGCCTTTGCATAACACAACCAAGTTTGGTACAAATGAATTCGAGGCAAAGGAAATACCATTGAGCTTAAGACCAATAGTCGTAGTATCTTCAACGCCAGAGCCATTTGAAACTGAGGATGACGAGAACTATAAATTGCAAAATCTGCGTGACACAGAAAACCAACAGTCCACACCAAAACAAACAAGTGAAACAACAAAGGTGAGCGTGGAGAAGGTAGAAGTCATTGAAATTAAGACGGATGGCAATACGGGACAACTGATGCCAATTCAAAATGGCATCAACCTAAGTGCACAAGATGACAAAAGTGAAGACGAACGAAATACAGAGGATTTACAAAGTAAATAAACAGACAAGGAAGTTTATTATAATTGAAACCAACAATGCTATTCATCAATATGGCAAGTTTTAAAATGCAAAATTTATTTTATAAAAATCCAGTAAACTCGATTAGACAATGCCTACATATGTATCTATGCATATCCCATCATCATTAACCAAAATTCAAAGTAACATTGAAGAGTGAATCTATAGAAGTGAAAATAAGCTTCCCTTCGGATGAAGGTTTGAGATAACATTTTTATCGGAAAAGGGATTCGTCAAGATAGTATATATTTCAAAAAAAAAAAAAAAAAAAAAATCAAATGTATATAGATTCATAAAAAGTATTATCGCCGAATCCCTAAAGATTGCATTTCTACAATAGTTTTGAACCTTTCATTCTATAATTTATTCCAAAAAACACCTCCAGTTTCATAAAAAGTCGAATTTTAGTGGAAAATTAGTGCAAAGTTGACCTGCTTAAGAACACCAACTAAACAACATAGTATCAAGAAGATGGTTCAATTGACAAGCTAAAATTTTATATAATGGACAAAAATTATGTGAAATTTGAATTGCGCGAAAATGCAAACCTGTTTAAAGGGACCTTGCCATATTTAATATGAACGAAATTATTATTATTGTAAGTTTATATTACATTACACTCCTAAAGCAGCAATATACTCCACATAATATATTAATAAATATATGTATATTGTATACACAGTTAAAAATCAACATACATACCTTTTCATTGTTTTTTATTTCGTCATATGCGGTTGATACAGCTTCTTGTATTGTTAAGATGTCCGAAACATAATTTTTATTCTGTAAAGAGTGTTTATCAAGCGAAACGCACTATATTGAATATTAAATACGAACAGGATTGCGGCATCTAATTATCGACACTTTCTAAACTTTCTGATGACATCGCAGTTAGAGTAAAATAAATAAAATATAAATATATGTACGTATCTGGCTCCAACATTATGGAACTGTGTGGTGGACACAGGACTAAATTTAACATTGCTTTTTTGAAGATTGAGTGCCAGGATCACTTGACTTATAGCCCAAACCACATTATGCGGACAAAAATTGCGGATTTACAAATCATCGTCAATTTAAAAAACAAATAAAAAGGTTAATTTCGCTTATGTCTAAGTTGATATACTCTTCACCCACCCCTAGAAAACGTTTTTACCTAAGATCCTATGATTTATTCATTCAGAAATATTTGATTCAGTTCGAAAGTGCAAAAAACAAAAAAGTTTTTCTAATAAGAACCTGTATTTTAATGGAGGGTTTGTTTGCGAGGTACCCCTAGTGGTCCGATATGGCTCATTCCGAGAAATGTTTGGCGCACCTGATTTTGAAACTTTACTGTCCAAATTTTGGTTTGATAGTACGAAAACCAAAAAAGTTCTAATAAGAACTTCAATTTCAATGGGGGGGTTTTGTATGGGAGGTACAACTCTAGTGATCCGATTTTGGTGGTTCCGACAAATGTACTGCGTCTATTAGAAACAAAATTTCAACTCTCTAGCACAAAAACTGGGGGGACCGTTTTGCATACATACATACGGATGGACATTGCTTAACCAACTCGCCTCGGTGAGCTGATGAAGAATACATAATACATAGTATATCATACTTCATGGGATCTTCGATGGCTCCTTCTGTCTGTTACAAACTTTATGACAACCTTATAATACTATTCCCTGCGTCTTTCCTAGTGGTTACTTTAAAAAAAAAACCATACAGATTCTTTGTACTAACAAATTGTTCTCATTTGTTCTCTTCTTTTAATGTGTCGATAACTAGATGGCACACGCCGTTAAATATACATATATAGAAACTTACCGACTCTTTAAATGAATAGACTTTATGTGTTTGATGTAACTGGCGTACACATTCGCTACATATGTTGCGTCGGCATTTCGTGCAATGGAAATTGAGGATTTTTCTTTGGTGCTGACGACAATACCGTCTTTTTGGAAAATCAAAAACAACGTCATCAACTTTGATGCAGTTACCAAAGCATGTATCGTTCTTTAACTGATAGTAATTATGAGTTTTAAGGACGTTGCTGTGCAAATGAACCATATCAAAGCAACGTTTGCAATAGTAAGCATCGCATTGGTGGCACTGAACATTGGCATGAAGTTGTTCACATTCGCTGCATTGAATCTTAACATCCATCTCAATTTTTTCGTTTGTGGCACTTACGTTAAGAATGTTATTTACAGAGTCAAAGCGCTGAAAAAATTCATTGCTTTGCAGTTTACCAAGTATATGAAAATTTAAATCATAAAAATCACACACGGTATGTTCTTTTGATTTAATCGTCCCCTTAGTATTTTTCGTCGGCGGTGCATGCTTTTTGCAAACAGCGCATATCAATTGATCAAATTGTACATAGATGCAATTTTCGCAAATTGAATGACCACAACTAAGCAGAAAGGGAAGATGACTTTGGACGGGCAAGCCGCCTAAAAAAATATACATAAATCATATATACATACGTACTTACTTACTTATAAGGTATAATTTGATTCACTTTATGAATTGGAATTGTGCAAGTTTACTCAACCACAACTTCCAATAAGATTATATGTGTGTAACAGAGATAACTATATAATAATTACACACAAACACACAAATGCAAATACATATATTAACCGTTAGAACGCTTATTAATGAATACAGACTTCTTCCATGTACATAAGTATTTATATACGTACTTAGGTATTATGATACAGTTTTTTTTTTTACAAAATAATATGATACGCTATATTCTGTCTACTTACGTCCAACTAATTCAAAACGCTTCTGGTATTCATTATCACACTTGGGACAACGCATCAGGTTTTTCAAATTGTTAGCAATAAGCTTTGCATCAACCAATTTAGTACCGTACTTAGACGTGTCCATTTTCAATTAACAAACTAAATTAGATTTGATCGCATAATTTCTGTAACCAACACTTTAAACATGTATAAATATGTACTGGAAGTGCACAGCGCACAGCGCAGAACACGAAGCTAATAATAAGTAGCGAGCAAAAAGCTGCGCGTCTCTTTAAGTTGGCAACTCTTCCAAATAGTTTCGACTGATCCTTGAGTACCCTTGAAACATTGGAGCGGTTGGTAATACTTTTGAAAAACCCTTGAAAAATTTATTTAATTCATCGGCGATTTAAGGAGTATTTACACACAAGAATTTGCTCCGTCGAGCTCTAATGGACAACTCGCACGAGCTCAAATTCGTATGTGTGAGTTTACGAATTTCATAATGACTAACATGCTGTTAATTTTAATTGTTGCTTTACTTTTAGTTTGTTGATCATTTTCATCATTATGTTTATTTGTTGATCATTATCGTCATTATGTTTGCTAAACTTTTCATTTCATTTTGCTTGAAAGGCCACAGCAAATAGTGGCTGTGCAAAGATAGTAATTTATATTTATACAAAACAAATCATTTTCTATATAAAAATAAAAAAAATAAAATAAAAAGGGATTTTCGCAGTGCTGGACTCGAACCTCACGCCCTCGTGTTGCCAGTCATACTATCTAATCACTACGCCCCGATGACATTTTAATCTTTTTTGCTTACATATTTCCAATATAATAAAAAACAATCATTTTCAATATAAAAATAAAAGAAAAAAATATTCCCAATGCAGGGTTCGAACCCCATACCATCGGTTTGCCAGCCCTACACTCCAACCAATAGAAAAAAATCTAACGACTCTATGTTTAGCATCATTATTTGAAATTTCACTCATGTCGTAACGCACATAAAAGAGCTACGCTCCAATAAAAAATAAATTATTCCCAATGCAGGATTCGAACCGCATGCCATCGGTTTGCCAGCCCTGCCCACTAACCAATAGAAAAAAATCTGACGACTCTATGTTTAGCATCATTATTTGAAATTTCACTCATGTCGTAACGCACATAAAAGAGCTACGCCTTAAAAAAAAAAAAAAAAAAAAAAATTAAAACGACACAAACAAACACAACTACAATAATAGCTACTAACTTAGCTTCATCGAGTATTACAAATTCTTCATCCGGAATTATAGCTTGCTTGAGTGGAGCGCCGTACCTATCACCATTTGAGCACAACATCTCACATAGCTGTAAACGGTAATCAAAGGGAAATTCCACTAATTGGTGTGGCGAATGCTTTAAAAAGTGGGCAGCATTGCCCATGGCTGTGTCATCCGCATATGTGGCAATCAAGAAGCCTGAGTCATTTTCATTAAGTGGTGGAAGGCATATCATGTGTGAAGATGAAGTATAGAGTTGGAGAAAGACAGCTCCCTTGGGGAACTCCAGCCTTGATGGAACGCGAGGACGAGCAAATGCCATTCTACACCACGCAGATGGATCTCTTAAACAGCAAGCTTTTGATGATCTCAAACAACTGGGAAGGGAGAAGCTGTTTTGCTTTGGAGAGCAATCCCTCGTGCTAAACTCTGTGAAATGCTTGTTTGACATCCGCAAAGACAACGACTGTGTACTCCTTGGCCTCAAAACTATTTAAAATAAAAATGCTTCCTGTAGCCTACGACCCCGTGTGCAGGCGCGATGATTTCCCCACCATCCATGTTTAGCATTAAATTCACCTCCAATAATGCATTTATCCCCAAAATAACTCAAAAACAATTCAAAGTTTTCTTTGGTCCATGATAATTGCGGAGGCAGATATGGCTTGTTTTCGAAGGTTCAAGGTTCAAGTGTAGTGGATGATATTTTGACGAATAAAGATTCCCGCTCCACCTTGCGCATGCCCACTAGGAAGATCTGCATTAATTCCGCAATGCAAATGGACCAATTCATCAACTTTTGTTGTAACGTTTACCTATAAGAGCATTTTCCAGCTGTTCGAATTCGGAGCTTGCATCACCTCTTCCACCGGGATTAGAAAATTCCCGTCTTGCTGACTGCGTTGTTTAGGGAAATTCTTTACTTAAGTCTCTGACCTGTTGACCTGACTTTGAAGTGTCTGCGAAGGAGCAGATTGGGATCGGTTGATACTACTATTGTAAATAAAGCGTAAACTCAGCCCGCAAAATCAAAAAGCTGGAATCAAATCGAAAATAAACCGAGTCAATTAAAAAATCAAAGTCGAGAATTCATTCATCACAAACATGTTCCATTTGTTAAGTGGAAATTCAGATATACGAACCATAAGCGCTGAGCAAGGCACACAGAAAGTCAAAAAGGTTAAGCCGCCACCAATTTACTTGTGCATATGAGATCAAAGCCCGAGAGCTCTCGTACGAAAACAACGCATCAGCAATGACAATTTTCACATAATTCCCATTAAATATACAAGAAACTGAACTGCAGATTTACACGAAGATATTCATTGTACCTACCAACTGAAAAGTTCAAAGGGCCTGCCTACAGGGGCGACCTTGATTCGTTACGCTGACGAAATTACCCTAGTGGTGCAGCGAAGCTATAGCCAGAGTGAGGAGCTTGTTTAATTAGATGCAGTGTGAGTTGGCAGCTGGAAAAACCGAAGCAGCTCTCTTGACCACACGGAAAGTACGCGAGACATTTTCGTTTCGGATAGGAGACTATTACATAACTTCTCAACCATCCATATAATACCTGGGACTACAAATTGACACGAGACTGAATAACAAGGAGCACCTTGCCACTGTTAGTGACAAAGCGGACGCAAAGTGAACGGAGCATTATCACGCATAATGTCAAATAGAGGTAGTAAGCGAAAGCAGCTGGCATGGGCTGTTGTCTCCATTGTCCTTTATGCGGTCCAGTATGGGTAGACGAAACACTGGAAAGTACATACATGGCAGGTATTCTGTCGGTCCACCTACTAAGAGCGCTGCGTGTTGCAAGCGGGTTTTGAAAAGTGTCAGATGTTCCGAACGAGATGATAGCATTGATGCCACCGATGAACATAATACTGGCGTTGGAGCATTCAAAGAAAAAGAACGAAGATGAGAAGCGACAAATAAAGGGCGATGGTCGTTTTCTCCCCCATTTAGTGACAAAAGAGTACAAATAGAGGGAAGTTTTGTGGAGACAATTGAGAGAGAGTGAAAGTATTGATGTCAAATTTTGCTTCTGAAAAAAAAAAAGGAAAAAAAGGATGATGTATTTGTTGCCTTTTGGTAGGTACAAATCAGCTGTCCCATTTGCAAAGCTGATCAGGTGATCAGAGCAGGCAAGTAATTGCAATAATTTGCCAGGGCTGAAGAGTCATAACTTCAGGCTGCGAAAAAATTTTCATTGGAATTCAATAAATTGTACATTTTGAATTTCTTCTAACATTTAAATTGTGACCTTCGAGATAAATGAAATAAAAAAGTAATGAATGTACAGCAAGGAGAGGACGAGGAAAGGGCTTTTAAGAGAAGTGGAAGTGTGAGCCATTCGCCGTCACGACAGTCACCTACTTCACAAACAATTTCGTGGGAGGAAACTTGTGACAAAGAAACACCCTCACCGTTTAAGTTGGGATCAACAGTGTGCCCTGTTGTAATGGTCATAGCCAATACCCGAGAAAAGTCCTCCCTCATAATAGCAGGGAACTTTAATGCTTGGGCAATTGAGTGGGGAGCACTAGGTCTAATGTCAGGAGCCAAGCTATCTTAAAAGCATTGGGCAGTCTGGACGTTATCCTTCTTAACACGGGGATCAGTGCAACATTCCAAAACAGTAGTGGGGAGTCATTCGTATACCTCACGTTTACAAGTAGGGCTATTGCCTCTTGGTCGGAATGGATAGTCCTGGACGTCGTCACTCTTAGCTACCTTAATGCGATTGAGAATATCTGGATGGAGGTATGTCCTCGACGAGTCAGGAGACTAATCCCAAAAGCACAAAAAAGGGCTGGAAAGTAGACCAGCTGGATAGGTCTATGTTGGACAGCATGCTTGAAGTTATCGTTAGCATTCAAGGATTTGCACTGCAGCAAGCTAATAGCCTTAGGAAAGTTCTGACTGATGCATGAGATGCGTCGATGTCCAGAAAATCCAGTATCAATCGGCATATCGATCCTGTGGAGTATTGAACGCATGCCTGGTAGAGGGAGTTTTTGCTGCCTGTTGGAATCGACAGAGACTGGTGTTGATACCGAGAGGCAACAAACGACCGGACCAGCTTTCTTCCTATGGGCCAATATATCTGTTGGACACAATGGGCAAGGTATTGGAGCGAATTACAATATATGTTGGCGACTTGAGAAGTTCACTGAAAGCCCAATTGGCCTACCCCAAAATCAATTTGGCTTCAGGAGAAACAGAAGCACCCTCAATCCAATTCACTTGGTTTGCGACATAGCACGGAATGCAATTGCGGGAGACTGATTTGGGGAACCAAAAAGTACTGTGCAGTAGTCACTCTGGACATCAAGAACGCATTTAACTCGGTGAGATGGTGCTGACAATCTTCGGCATCTGGCTACAATTTTAACATCGTATCTGAGCGATCGCTTGCTCTTATATGACACAGAAATCGGTCCGCAAAGGTACAACACCACTGCCGGTGTTCCTCAGGATTCAGTGCTGTGTCCGATCCTCTGGAATATCATGTATGACGGGGTTTTCAGAGTGCTAGTGCCAGTTGGAATGGAGGTTGGTTGGCTACGCAGGTGATATAGCAGTAGTGGAGGTCTCAAAAACGCTCCCTGAACTACGGGAAAAATGTAACTGCTCTATTTCTAGCATAAAGAGCTGGTTACATCAGAATGATCCAGAACTGGCAGATCATAAGACAGAGGTTGTGCCAATAATAGGCATACTGGTTGTGTCACAAGAATTAATGTCAATACCGAGCATTAAATATCTTGGGGGTCATCCTGGACTGCAGGCTCAACTTTAGGGACCATCTAAAGTTTGCAAGCAAGAAAGCATCCAAGACACAGGTAGCCCAGGCAAGGCTCATGCCGAATACTGGTGGCGTTAGACAACAGGTTCGTGAGCTACTTGCGGCTGTCAGCAACTCCATCATCCGATATGCTGCGCCCGTATGGTCCAGTGCAACTAGTTAAAGATCTTACATGAAAAGAGCAGTCTCTGTGCATGGTCTCAGTTCCATCAGGGTATGCTGTGCGTTTAGAACCGTTTCAGATGATGCAATAAGCATTCTCGCAATCTGCAAGCCGGTCGATATTGAGGTCAACGAACTAGGGGTAATATATGCCCCAAGATGCGCGGAGGTTCCTGTAAATAGCCAGGCAGTCTCGCAAAACGGACTTGTGACAGCAGCGATTGCAAAGCTCGTGAATACAAAGCAACAAATAACATGCAATATTTTACCCCCTTATTTAAAATTAGTTGAGTCAGTCAGTTTGTCCGGAGAGCGAGGTAAAAGTTTCACTACAAAATCGATTCGATCATACCGCTACTCGATGCAAGGGGAGGTTTGTCAAATACTCTTAGACGGGATACAATGTACACTAATTTTTAGCTATGGGTGGATTTGATGGATTTAAAGGACATAGCTTTTAAAAACAGCAATTTGAATTAATGAGACTCCTGCTCTGGATAATTCACTATTTGCATCTACAATAATTCTATTGAATTTAATAGATCAGCGACAACGGGTTAATTGGCTAAATAAAACACCGCAATCCGTGCGATCATGTCGTCCATTTAAAATTGCGTTTGTAAAAGATTGTACAGCTCTGATATTACAAGAAAAAGAAAACTAAGATAAGAACTAAGATTCAGAATCTTAATGAATACTTACACTTGCAAAAAAAAAAAAATATTTGTCCAATATGACCATCACATGACGCTTATAGACGGCAAAGTGTTAAATATTTTAACAAGAACACAATCTTGCCAGTCGTGCCCAAATTGTGAAGCGAAACCAACTCTGCTTCTGCACATAAAAGGCTTTTATTCAAACATTTTTAATATTAAACCTGATACGTTTCAGTATGGAATAAGTCCTCTGATTCGTTTTTAAGAGTTCACACGCGCCGATAGATTGTCACAGGAAAACGGAACTGAGAGTTTTCTATTGGGGATGCCAATCTCTCTATTTTTAATCTCGGGCTACCAAGTTAATTGCAACAGTGCTGGTAAAGGACTCGTTGCACAGGAGCTGCCACGCAAGGGTTGCCACATGATACCCCTCCTAGACAAAACTGGTGACCTTGGTGGCAACCGTAACCATTCGTCTGAACGCATCATTTTTTGTCGATATCGGTTGCGAACTGGATACGTCGTACGCTGCATCAGCTGGTGATTTGATTGCTGGTTTTAATCGATCGATGCTTACGTTGACTTTCCGCCCTTTGGTCAGTAGCTTAAACAATTTGTGGCATTTCTTCAGCACCGGAAATGGTCCGGCAATGTCAGTTAGTCATTTCGAACACAAATGTACGGTGATGATTTCAGCTGTGGAGAAACAAAAATTTTAGGTAATGAGTGATGTGCAAAGTGGTAAGGACGCAGCTTCTGCATTGTTTTAAGAAACTCTGCCACAGTTTCGCTAGATGGTTCTGCAGACTAAAGAATTCGCCTGGTATCCTTAACGTAGAACCGTATCCTAGCATTGCTGGTGAACTGCCGATATCCGGCTTAAAAGCGACTCTAGTAGTAGTGAAGTATGTATGTTGTGACAGAGTACTGCTGTTTTCAAAGTGCGGTGCCACCTTTCCATATGTCCATTAGATTGTGGGTGAGAAAGGTAGTTTGCAGGTGCGTTGCTCCAATCGAAATCATAAGCGCAGCGAATACGAAAGATTCGAATTGCCTGCCGCGATCCGAAGTGATTCGCGCCGGAACTCTGAACCGCGATATCGAATGGGATAGCATAGCTATTATGTCAGGAATTGGCGCAACCTCAGCCCAACGAGTATATCGATCAATCATCGTTAAAAAGTATCTTTGACCGTCACATAATGGAAAAGGACCCACAATGTCGATGTTGACGTGCGGAAATCGTTCATCAGGGGGTACATACTTAGCCGGTGCAGATTGCATGTGACGATGCACCTTAGCGCGTTGACAAAATTGGCAGCACCTGACAAAAATGTTGACGTCTCTCCTTATTCCTGGCCAAACAAATCTGTCAGTCATTAACTTGGTCGTAGCACGCAAGCCTGGGTGCGAAACATCAGGAATCATTAAAAGTAAACGCTTTCGAAACTGTCTAGGAATAAAAGGTCAGACTTTTGACGTGGTCGTATTGCACATTAAGTGTAAATAGCTTTATCGCCAGAACTGGAAATGACTTCAGCAATAGCGAATTCTGCTGAGTTGCACTCTTGTCCACGATTTGCTTCAGTTCGATGTCATTTGCCTGAGACGCGGCAATCTCTGAATAATCGACTGCACCGTTGATCAACTGAATTCTTGATAACAGATCGGCAGTAACATTATCTTTACCGGACATATGGCGAATATCGGTAGTGAACTGACCGATAAAGTCAAGATATTGCTCTTGGCGGGGAGATGCTTTGTCAAATTTTTGATAACAGTTTGTCTCTCGGGCAACGGTTGAACCCCTTGTGAACTGACAAGGTGTCCAAGAAATTCAATATAAAATTTCCGAAATTCGCACATGGCCAGGTTAATGATGGTTGTCAGATAACCGTCGACATAACTCACAAAGGTCATGACGATGCTGTTCAACTGAGGCGGACGCTACGCAAATATCACCAATGAACGGAAAAGTAAGATCAAGACCTCGTAGATCAGTCTTTTAAAAGTTTGTGCGGAGTTGCACAACCCGAAAATCAAATAGTTGAATTCAAACAGACCAAAGGGTATCGTTATAGCTGTTTTCGGAATGTATTTTTCATGTATCGGCACTTTATGAAGGTCTATTTTAGAAAATATGTTCTTACCGTGCAAGTAAAAATCAGTCAGATACGGTAGGGGATAGCGATCAGATACTATTTGAGCATTTAAAGCTCGATAGTCCCCGTCATGTGAAGTGGGCTTGACCAGTTGCTGCGCGATCGACGACAGATTCCGGCTTTCAGCAAAAAGTCGAATTCAGCTCATGCGGCTGCTAACATCTCGGGTCATTAACGTCGAGGTTGTCGACCAGCAGATTGCATCGAATATCGATGAGCAGATCGTAATGTCGTAAGAAATCTGCACCAATAATCGGGGTGAGAAATATCCAAACAAATTTTCGGCGTAAACCAAGATCCAAATTTACCCTTTTCTCGCCGATGACCTTGATTGGAGAGCTGTTAGTAGCGTACAGCATGGTGGAAGTGGGATGGACGTCAAAAGTTTTGGCACTAAGTGGCAGAATAGAAATAGGTGTCAACAAGGAAAGTTCTTTGGGAAACCTTGTCATTGTCTTGCAAACGAAATACCTTGCGCTTACCAAGTTTTCATTGCTTTCCACAGCATGCGCTGAGAGTCACAATCAGTCACTTTAGAAAACTCCGCTACGCTTCCTTGTGTTGCTCACTGTCGGCGAAATGCTCGATGATCTTCATCTTGACGTATCCATAACGATTTATGCCTGACAGCGCTGATATGACATCGGCGTGCTGCCCTATGACATCGGGATCCAATGATGCTAGAATTGTGGTCGCCTTGTGCCTGTCGCTGGTTATTCCCGATGCTTCAATCCAGAACTCCATTGTCGTGAACCATGCTTCGATGTTCGCACTGGTCATATATGGAACTGACAACAATAGGCTGGTTTAAAGAAGCTAATGAATAACGAAACACCCTCAATACTAAGACCAATAAATTGATGGAAAAATTGTGAAATTGTATCTATGAACACGGCGGGATAGTCAATATTTTCTTTCCAATGGAGTCTAACGCAGATGTAAATCGTCATTCTGCATGGAGCGAAATAAATGGTAATCAGATGGTGCTGGGTCTGGACTATATGGTGGCTGCATTAACACTTCCCAGCCGAGTTCCCTCAATTTTTGCTGAGTCAGCAAAGATGTGTGTGAGCTAGCGTTGTCGTGGTGGCCGTTTTTACTACAACGCTGCATTTAGTCTTGTTACAATAGTGATGATAAAGTTCCGAATTTATCGTTTGCCTAGGTGGGAGCATCTCATAATGCACAGGGCTTTTGCAATCCCACCAAATGCACAGCAACAACTTTCTCGTAGTTAGCGCCGGTTTTGCATTGATTTAGGCGGGCTCACCTTGTTTAGACCATGACCTTTTTCTCATATTATTGTTGTATGCTACCCATTTTT
The DNA here is from genome assembly GCA_037043295.1 of Amiota minor. Classification (NCBI taxonomy): domain Eukaryota; kingdom Metazoa; phylum Arthropoda; class Insecta; order Diptera; family Drosophilidae; genus Amiota; species Amiota minor. The sequence continues at coordinate 51,065 of JBAMAW010000891.1, read as the reverse complement.
CATCGCCAGTTACCAATTTGGATAGAAAAGGTTGCAACTCATTCCGTTTGAGTAACATTTCGAAAATTGAAATGCGATCAATAAGATTTTTTTTTCTGTCAAATTGTCAGGTATCCAAAAATCCAGTTTTTTGCATATCCAGCCTTTTTTTTAGCGAAGGGGAGTGAATCCAAAATATATGAAAAGGAAATGTAACAAAAATCAAAATATGATGATGCTTCAGAGACGTATTGGTGAGACGCACAAAACATTGCACATTGTCTTATGCGTACTCGGCGTTGCTCAAGCTACAGTAGGGTCACAGGTGGCGGATGGTGAACGGCCTGCATATATGCATATATGTAGGTTAGCTGCGAATACTGAATAAGCAATCCCCGACCAATGAGAGGCTAGAATAGAAGTGATGTGAGCCTGCTCTGCTGAGGCGTCAGACGTTGTTTGTGTAAGAGTGCCGGTTCGTCTGAATACCACGGGACTGGTTAAGCGTAGGTCAGACCTCAGGGAACTGGGGTAAGAACTGTGTTCCGAGGGTATATCCGTTCCTGGCAATTTCGACCCGCCCCTCTGCACACGATGCGCTGGCTACAAAGCAAAAAATATACAAAATTCTGAAACCTGATACTTCGGCAACGGCCAAGTTGGTTGCTGTAGTTGATAATGTGAAAAGTTTGGATCCGATAGGAGACAATGCGTTCTTGAGAAGCAACAAGATGTGCTGTTCTCCACCACAATCGAACAATGTTATCTCACGTTCAGCGACACCTGTGTTGGGACCGCTCGGGACGCAACTATGGGAAAGTTGCCATGGTCCAAAAATAATAGTTCAAGTGATGGTTATAGTTCCTTCCGCAAGCTCGGTGAGAAAATGAGGAAATGGATATGCTTGAGGAAAAAGATGCGGAGGGAAAGCTAAGGCGTTCCATAAATCAAATGATGATGGAAACGATTGAGGGCATTAGAACCTTAGTCACCTTGGTTGAATTCACTGGTGAAAAGCAAAATGCACATAGCGCCATCAGTAAAGGAGAGCATAGCGAGGCCCAATATGAAGAGCAAACTAGCGGCAGCTGCTGATACGGCGATTGCTAGCCCTTCTAAGCCAACCAAAAAGCTTCAGAGGTCGGTGAAACCTAAGATGAAGGAGACGCAGAAATGGGAAAAGATGTTGGGAAAAAAGAAGAGTGGCGAGACCAGAGTTCAAGAATGGTGCTCTCATCATCTCGGATACAGCAAACACCCCATATGAGGAAATAATGCAAAAATTCAGAGCGATTCTGCACAGCAGATTGTAGGCGAGAACGTTAAGGCTGTCTGGTGCACAACAAAAAATTAGTTGCTGCTGCAACTCAAAAGAGCACCGGACACCAACACAGCCCATTTCCAGGCAGCGATTGAAACTACGCTAGGTGAGACGGCAAAAGTTTTGGCTAAAACTCACTGTCTCACAGTCACTGTTCAACTCAGGGACCTTGATGAGATTACGTCAGCTTCGGAAATGTGTGACGCCCTTCACACACAATGCGACATATCCCGTCCAGCTGATTAATCGGTACAAAACATGGGCAAGGTCCCTAGGGGTAAGCAGACGGCATACATTACGTTGCCGGTTGCTGATGCTAACAAAGTGTTGGGAACACGCAGTAACAAGATGCTACAAGTGTTGGGGCTACAATCATAGAGCTCAAAGCTGCAAGGAAAAGGTGGACCGTAAACACCAGTGCAGGAGATGCGGTGAGAAAAGCCATCAGGCAGTCCAGTGTAAAAATGAGCCTAAATGTGCGCTTTGCAGTGGCAACCATGTAAATGACATCTACGTCTTCTCATGTTACGCGCCTCCAAGTTTAGAGTTCAATCAATTTATTGAGGTAACATCGCACCGGAGAGTCAGAACACTGCCATCCACCTTCCAAATTGAAGGATGTAGACGCCGGGTGTTCAATGGTGACATTTACAAATATAGCAGGATGGTACAACTATCGCTGACAGGGTAAACGACATGGCGGAAAGCATTACAAGGCGCATTTCTTAAGTATGTGATGCCTCAATGCCCAGAAAGTCGTGGATTCCACCTCGCAAGGCAGTTTTTTGGTGGAATGATGGGATTGCTGAACTTAGGAGTCGCTGCAATCATGCCCGCAGAAAAGCGCAACGTGGTAGAACTTCTCCAAATTGGGAGCAACTGCGGGATGACTTCAAGATGCCAAGGAGTCTTCTTTCAGAGGCGACACGATCGCCAAACAGAGGCGCTCGCCGATTTATCTGCAGGCCCGGCAGATGCCGCAGAGGTTACACCAGATAAGGTTCTTCAAGCTCTTAGGAAATTAGGCGATAGGAAGGCTCAAAGCCGGACGGTATCCCAAATAGAGCTTTGAAGGCTGCAGTGCGAGCTGACCCGGTGACCTTCGCAAAAATGTACTCTGCATGTTTGGCTGAAGGAGCTTTTCGGAACATTTGGAAAAGACAAAGGATGGTCTTGGTGCTTAAGCCAAATAAGCAACCGCATACCGGCCACCTTGCATTGCTTCACTCACTGGGCAAGATACTAGAAAGTATCATAGTGAGTCGACTTCAGGCTATCTTGGGCAGACCAAATGCTATGTCTGATGCTCAGTTTGGATTTCGGCGTGGTTAATCTACGGTGGACGCTATAAAAGCAGTGTTGGATATAGCGAATAGGGCAATAAGTGGAGCCAGGTGGAAAGGTGGTGACAAGCAGTGTTGTGCCATAGTATCGCTGGACGTTAAAAATGCCGTGTGTCATGCAAGCGCTCAGCAGGATTGATACGCCGAGATACTTAATGCAGATGATTGCTAGTTACTTTAAACTCTACTCTACAATACCAATTCCGGCCGTAATCAGTGGTTGCCTCTATCGTCCTGTATGCGGCGCCAGTATGGGCAGACACAACACTGAAGAGTTCAAACATGGCAGGTATTAGGTCGATCCACCGACTGAGTGCTGTGGTTTCCGAACTGTGTCGGATATGGCGATCGAGGTGATAGCATCGATTCCTCCAATTAATGCAATGGCACGAGAGCTCAAGAGGATTAACGATCTGCAGCATCCAAAGAAATAGAACGTAGTTGCAGCATCCGAGAATGGCAAAGATGGGAAACGTCAAATAAAGGGCGCTGGACGTTTTCCCTTATTCCAAGCCTGGATGTATGGGTTAACATTGTGAAGTGGATTTCCACATGACGCAAATGCTTAGCGGGCACGGCTGTTTCAAATACTATGTGCACCGTTTCAAGCACGAGGAAGACCGTTTTTGTCCTGTTTGTGCTGCCATCGGAGGATGCTCATCACGTTCTCTTCTGTTGTCCAACACTTGGCGCCGATAGAACCCAAATAGAGGAGTGCTTTGGTGAACTACTCACAGTGGATAACCTAGTGCCGCAAATAAGCGAATCGCCAGAGAATTGGGAGGTTGTAAAAGCAGCCTCAGCCACAATCATGTATTGACTTGCATTGAACCAATATTGGATTTAAATATAAATAAAATTAGAGGTATACTAGTAGGGGGTGGTTTTACGTGTTGGTATAAGAATGGGTACTTCCAACATACATAATAAAACGAAATATGTACATATGTAATTTTTGTTATGTTTATTAAAAGTTCAATGCAAAGAAAAATTGTAAAATAAGGGAATTAAGAGGAAAAATGTTTATGAAAACATTGAGTCCATTAAATTATTTTGTCGTTCCAGTCGGTTTGACTCATCTTGTCGAAATTGGCGTAGTTCCTCATATACTGCGTCATCAGTTTCCAGTTCATAACGACACAAGGGGCAGGAATTAGCCTGAAAATAGTGAAGAAAGTTTATCTAGAGTCATCAATTATTATTTATTGGGACAAACCTTTTTCAGCCACAGCAAGACGCACTCCTTATGAAATTCGTGCTTACAGGGCAAGACCTTGTACTTTTCGCCCGGCATAGCTTGCTGTTTACAGACAGGACATTCCAATTCCTCCTCGGATTCCAATTGTGTGATCTCGTGCTCAGGTAGTGCTTCGATAGCTTTCTTTGAAGCTTCTGGAACCTCAATTTCTATATCAATACCATTCATTATGGCTAAAACCTGTAAGCGACGATAATGACGGCCGAGATCATTTGCGCCCTCAGGTCCAGTGGGCGTGTGACCCAACTCATCAAAATAATCAGACATTCTTGAAGGACTGCTTAAATTTTGAGTTTTAATAAACAAATGAATTTAAAGAAATTTCATAAATTTATGGAATTTTAAATGTTAGCCTGCTTCCTTTCAATTTAATATTTCTTTACTATCTTTACGTAAAAAGTTCAAAACTTAACAAATCGTATTTAACACTAACATAACACCGCTGCGTTTTATCTTCTTCTTTGCGAGAGTTTCGTCATTGTCGGAAGAATTAAAATGAAGGTATAGGCAAAAAATAAATAAGCCTATACGAATTGATCAAATCCAAATCTTTTCAGGTTTCACAAGAGGAATAATTTCTGCAGTTGTTAGCATTTCAGCCACAATATGTTGGTTCGAAGAAGGTAATGAATAACGAAGCACCATCAACACTAAGACCAATAAATTCATGAAAAAATTGTGAAATTGTATCTATTGAAACGGCGGGATAGTCATTATTTTCTTTCCCAAGGATACACTCCGTAGATGTGAATTGTCGTACAAGTGAAATATTTCATTCAATGATGTCGGTTGCAATGGAGATCCTATTGATAAGAAAAAGCAATACTCTACTACACGATTCAACAGCGAAGTTATATATGAACAGATTCGGAAATAACAGCAGAGTTAGATGTGTGCCAATATATTGTAAAATAAGAGCATTGTGATGAGCATAAATGCTGGCTTTTCATGGGAAAAAGAGTTATACAGCCGCTAATATGAGTGGTCCGTAGCAGTTTTGGCTGATTCTAAAACGACGACCCGATCACTCGTGTAATATATTAATTATTTGTTATTTCTTCGAGTAGGCATTTTTATGTCAACACATTTATCCCAACGTTTCTCCGATTTATTTATTCATTCTATATGCTTAAAGTGGTCTTCACGAAAACGTTTCAACGAGTTAAATCTATTTATTACAAATTCTGTACTTATTTCAATAAATTTACTTTTTCCACTTATTTTTTCGCACCGCAGGTTGAAGCGTTACGACCCCTTGGCTCACCCTTTCAGATCATCGGAGAACTAAGCGAAAGATATGATATAACTTGTAACTTACCAGATGCAAATAAAATATTCAGTAAAAAAAATCAACTTTTTTGTTTGTTTAAATTCAACAGTTGTGTATTCGAGATTAGCTAATTTACGCATTGTAAACAAAACCGATTTGAGCGCGTAAATTTAAGCCAATACGAGTTGATTTAAACGTTTTCGTGAATCCCCTTAATATTAATTTATTTTCTCTTTCTAATAAAATTTGTCAATGTTATCAAAATAGGCGACTATGGTGCTTCCTGGTGGAAAAATACATACGTTCCAACTCATGGTAGCCTAAGCAATGCCTCTATGAAAGGAGGTTTTATTTTTCGCTAGATATGGTTGCAATTTTTTTAATGGAAGGCAAATGATATGACTAATATACAAAAAATTGCATACCTAAAAACTGTGAGTGCCAACATTCAGACCGACTTTTGTGCTTCGCCTTCTTTGCAGCTGGTTCAACAGTAGACTTTTCCTTCGACTCGAGTGTATAGTGTATGCATCTATTATTCGTCCACAATGCAAATATTCATTTTGATTATTTAAAAGCATTATAACAGCCTCTAAACACTTTCGACCACCCTTGAACCTTAAAAATTTCTAGAATCTTAATTTCATGTCCTACCAATGCCATAAACTAAATTTATTCGTAAACAACTACATTCTTTAAGTGGGCAGAAACGTTGCGAAACAATTTAGTAATAACTTCTTTACAACTCCTTATTTGTGTTTTGTGCTATCGAAATATTGGACATTATAAGTTTCTAATTTATCTCATTGTAAATTTCAAGACCGTAGGGAGTGTTACTGGATCGTATAGCTCCCATACAAACCCAAATTTGAAATCAGGTTGGTATTAGTAAATCCTTTTTGCTTTATGTATTATCAAACAATGCTTTGGATAGAAGAATTACTGGATTTTATAGCTGCGTGAAGAGTATGACAACTTCGATGTTAACATTCTTTTTTGATTTTTGTTTTGTTGGTTCTTTAAGAATCTATTTGTATGCAACATTCTTTTTTTTAAGAGAAATCGATGTACATAAATACGTTTTCCTTTTTTTGGTTTACTTAAGGGTAATCAAAAATACTACTCAATAGAGTTTAGAAGTGATTACTAATTGGCTTTGCTATGTATTAGTAGATTATTTTTTTACTATTCTTTTTCTCTACTGTTTTATAGATGATATAATCTGACAATGCTAAAATTTATATATTTTATTTCGAAGTAATGCAACATATAAGAATAATCTTAAAATGTTAATGCTTAATGCTTTACTAATTTCAAAAATAATGCAATTTTAATTTTTTTAGTGTAAAATTTTTAAATCATTTTACAATAATTTAATAAGTTGATATTGGGTTCTATTTCTCTATACATGCATAGAGACATACAAAATTAAACTTTACTTCTTAAAATATAGGGAACAATTATACGTTTATTTAATTCGTTTACAACGCACTAAAATCTAACTAACTTTGATTTGTATAATTTATAATTAATAACAAAGACTGATTTTAAATTAAATATGAACGAACGAGCATGTGAGAAGTATGTAAACTGGATTAGATATTTAATTTTCAATTTTTTTCTCTCTTTTAACTTTACGAAAATAAAATGTGGAACTGAAACAAAGTATGTGCGGTGCCATGTTAAGCAGTAGGCGAATTTTTACAATAAATTATATTTACAATATTCGCATTAAAATATGTTTGTTCACACAATTCTTTAATTTTCGGAAGCGTTAATTTACAATGCAAAGTGTTATAACCTCACATTAATCAGTACTTGTAGTATTTTAGCTAATTTCAAAATTAAACTAACTAAAATGCGGAAAAGTAAACAGCACAAAAGTTTACCTTGGCTTCACCAAACTTTAAATACACTTCACTAGTTATTGGCATAGTCTTCTATGATTGAAATAACGATTTCTTATGACCACCATAATGTTCTAGGTTGAAAATATAACCCTTTCAAGATCATGATGGTTTCATTAGTTCAGTTTTTAAAACATAAACATGGTCTATCAGCACAAGCTGTAATTTGGAGGTTCCAACAGAAAAAATAAATGTTACTTATAGCGATCGGTTTATATGGTGGTTTAAAAGTTTCAATCATACAACAAATTTATCTAATTTAAAAAATAAGATACCAATTTTCCATACATTGATTTATATGGTGCCCTAGCAGTAGGATAAAAGCTGTAATTAAAATATTGTACAAAATTTTATCACGAAATTAACAAAAGCTGAGGAACTAGTTACCATAGATTTAAGCAGACAACCAGACTTGCAAACAAACGGACATGGATAGTTCAGTTTCTCAGATACCAATCATGCTCATATAACACATTTCTATTAAATCGGAAGTGTATAGTGAACATATTATTACTTTATTTAGATCCAAGAGAGTGTACAAAATATTTTTCTAGACTAAGCTTAACGTTTTGCACCGCACACTCACATACATTTAAACATTCGAATTTATATGCTGGCTGTTAATGTGACGTAGCAAAAGTGGTTGGCGATGATAACGATGACATGGCGTCTTCGTCGAGGATGTCAAAACCATTATGGCGGCTAAGGTGGAATTATCAGGAGAAATGACGCTAAAATTTTCAACAGTCTCCGTAAGGTCCGTTTCCTAGTCCGTTATTGAGATCTGCGCATAACCGACCAAGGAACGCTCATCGGGCACTTCGCCTGGTTGCACCCCCGAGTCTAATTGGAACGTTATTGTCTTCATTGTAGAACATTGTGCGATTAGCTGCTGCAGGTGCAAGGCCATTGGTTGCGTGTCTAATGGATCAACAAGACCTGCATCAACAAGTTCAGTTGCAATGCCTTCAGCTGTATCTTTTCCAATAACAAATTCAAACCGTATATCATGCAGCTCACGTCGCAAATTGCGCATGCGTAGCACCAAATTGACGGGTGGCGCCTCGGTATCAGATGGTATTGTTGCTAACTCTGCATTGCTAGGTGCTGCCATTTGTGCTAGAGCAGCAGTAACTTCTTGTGTCGTTGTTGTAGTCGTGATGGCACCAGATGTCGCACCGTCAGATGTTTCATCGTCAGAGGAATCAGCGCGTTCTAACCGATTGATTGGTCTGTCATCAGATTCGGAATCTGATGAATGAGGTTTTCCGCCGTCTCCAGATCTATTACTTCGTCCGCCATCAGCATTTTCCTCTTCCTCATCAGACCATACCCATTCGCCAGTAACAGTGCGATGTAATCGGCCCGAAGCACCCGGCTGCCGCTTGGCTGCCTTATGCACACGTGTTTCCATCGATGGTCCTGACTGTAGTAACGTCTGCGTTAGATACTTTCGATCCTTGGCTTTCTTAAAGAACGCATGCTTAAGCAGCTCGCTGGCAGTGGGACGTTTCGAGGGTTCCTTTTGCAGGCACTCAACAATCATTTTACGGAATGTTTTGCCATATGCCTTATATTGATCCTTATCATCTGCACCCGTATCGAGCGTTGGTGGATCATTTTGCAAAGTCAACATGAGCACCTTCATGGGTGGGTACTTATGATAAGGCGCAGTGCCTGTGGCCATCTCAATCGCCGTAATACCAAATGACCAAATGTCTGCCTTAAAATCATACCCATGATCCTGTTCCATAACTTCGGGCGCCATCCAGCATGGTGTACCAACAAAGGTATGTCGCACCTTTTGACGCGACAAATCACGACCCGTCGCTAACCAAGCACTGACACCGAAATCAGCAATTTGTATTGTACCATCGTCGCCGATGAGTATGTTACCAGCTTTAATATCACGATGGATTTGCCCATTTGAGTGAAAATATTCAAGCCCTTTTAGCACCTCTTTTAAAACAGTTGCAATGGTGGCCTCATCAAAGACGCCTTGTTTGCAGTTGGCTGTTCGCATTTTATGTTTTATAATGTCCAGAAGAGAGCCACCCTCTAAAAGGCGAAGAACGAGCCATAATTCTTCGCGAACAACAAACGATGTGTGATAAGTGACGACATTCTCATGATTACATGATGACATAGCTTGAATCTCCTTAAGTAATTCATCCATTGATGTATTCCATTTCTCGAGATTGATCCGTTTTATAGCGCATTTCTCATTCCGTGGTAAGCAAAGGGCAGCATGCACCACAGCTGTTGCGCCAACACCAATCACATCGCGTAGCTCGTAATCATCTTTTGAATTAGGCCAAGGTTGCTTCTCTGAAGGAACCACAACGAGTCCTCCAGCTACAGTGGACACATTATTGCTTGACGGCGCACTTGGTAATGAAGCCATGTTTTGTATATTTTAGTTTTATTAATATTATTATTATAGATGATTGTAAACTATATTCTATTAACGCTTTGGGAAGTGTGATGTAGAAGATTTATATTGTAAGTAGTAACTGTAGCCACTTGTTTCTGTTGTTGATATTTGTGTCTAATACTTTGAAGCGTTCACCCGTCGCAAAACAGTCGCAGCTTAATTCATCATTTCGCTTGTTGTTGCAGTATTTAACTTCTGTAAATGTAAAACAAAGAGAAAAAGTAATGCCTTTGTTGTTGATGCCTTTTTATGTAGCTTTTCTTGTTTTGCGTGTGTTTGTGTTTCCTAGACGAAAAGCATAAGTTACGATTTGGGACTACAAAAATATATTTTTAATAAGAGTACTTTTCCTTATAATGAATTAAGTGGTCCGATTATCGAATTGGGTTCAAGGGTCCCCACCCAACCCAACTTATTTTGAAGATTATAATTGATCGCAACTAAACAATGTACATACGTATGTAAATACTGAGAAAACAATAAATTAGAACCGATTTTTTATTAGAGAAATATCTGTAGTGAAACATGTATAACTTATTATATGTTATGTTTTAAATGGGCAGTAAAGTACTAGTAAAGTAGCGAATATCCGCATATTTCTTGACATTCTCAGTGATTCGTTTTGAATAGAGTAAATTAGGACTTCGAAACTAAATATTTTTCACATTGAAGAGAATGAATCCAATCTGAGGGTGAAACTTTCGTTGGAGAGCCATATTGCCTAACATAGGACTAGAGCAGAAATGGTGAACCTTAACATCTTCAATTATGAAAATTCTTTAAAGGCAAATATATCAAACTCGGATTTCAGTTTGTGTTTTAAATGGGCAGTAAAGTACTAGTAAAGTAGCGAATATCCGCATATTTCTTGACATTCTCAGTGATTCGTTTTGAATAGAGTAAATTAGGACTTCGAAACTAAATATTTTTCACATTGAAGAGAATGAATCCAATCTGAGGGTGAAACTTTCGTTGGAGAGCCATATTGCCTAACATAGGACTAGAGCAGAAATGGTGAACCTTAACATCTTCAATTATGAAAATTCTTTAAAGGCAAATATATCAAACTCGGATTTCAGTTTGTGTCGGGGTCATTTTGTCCTGTGCTCAGAACACTGGGTGTACGAGTATATTTATGTTTTTCATTCTGTAAAGATATATGTTTTTTTTTTCTTGGATTCTTGATACAGGCACATAACCACAGTCATAACCTGACAGCCCTAACCTTAGTATTTTTTTTTTGGACATAACAAGTAAAAGAAGCTTCACTTCGCCTATGGCGAAGTTGATATACTCTTCACGCACCCCTAGAAAACGTTTTTGCCTATGCCGTGATTGTGCATTCAGAAATATTTGCTTATTGATTGACTTATGTTTAGGGAATAGTAAGTAAGTCCACATTCAGCATTTCAACACTGAGCCGGAAATATTTGTATGGATGCTATACGATCCAGTAACCCTAGGTTCTTCTAGTCGAGCTGATCAAGAATCAATACACATTATGTGGTCTCCGACGTCTCCTTCTGTCTGTTACAAACTTCATGACAAACTTATTTATTATTCACTGTGTGAAGAGTATAAAACAGTCGATCACGAAGGTTTCCGTACCGAATTGTGGTTTGTATGGGAGGTACCCATTTAGGGGTTCAATCTGGCTGATTCCAACAAATGCTGTACATTAAAATATGTATACACAAGGTCTGTCGCAAAGTAAACGAGACTTTTTCAAAATCTCTATTCATTGTGACTCTCTATTTTGAAGGGAGTATGAGTTGAAAAGGTACATCCTTCACTGATGTTCTGTCAAAATTTCATGACCAACGGACAATTAGAAGCCGAATTATTGCTTTACGTTTGCATTAATGAAACAAATTTATGGTGATATTTGTTTATCCCGTGCCAGAGTCCATGAGTGGTTTAAACGATTCAAAGAAGGTCGTGAGGACATCAAGGGCGACGAACTTTCCGGTCAGAAAAGTTTCGTGATTAAAAGCAAGTAACTTTGAAATTGTGAGTGAATTTATTAAAAATAATCCAAAATCTTTGTTGCCATACATGGCAATGGAATTAAACACGCTGATATTGAGACTGTACATAGGGGTCGACCCATGCTATAAACACACTGTCACGTATGAAGCATTCTGTGCAAATTTTAACTTTCTACCGATTATGGTTCATGAGGTATAGTCCAAGGACGGACAGAACGGCGGACGTACAGATGGACAGCGTTGCTTTAGTAATAGGGTTCCGTTTGGTACTCTTTGGGTCCGGAACCCTAAAAAGGGAGTTGCAAGTAGTAATTGCATACAATCCAAATCATGCATTTATCACTAACTTTACGTTTGAACTGTCTGCAGAGCACCAGATGTTGATTATTGCCCTGCTGTTGTTGTACAAAAATACCGACGTCCACGTAGCGTCGAACGCCGATGCTGCGTTCGATCACTGTAAATTGCCTATAAACCGACTATTTATCGAAATACAAATCATAATATTACAATATTGTATTATCACAGATTTTAAAAGCGGTTGGTCGTGTATCTTGACCGGCGAACAGAAATATATGTAAGTACATAATTGTTTGAAACTAATGTATTAATTATTTTGGCACATGCTGCAATAAAATTGATAGCTTAACACTGCTGTTCAGAAAAACGTTGGCATATTTTAACATGTAGAAAAATGTTTTTGGAGAGTTATATCATCAGTATTGACATAATGTATCCCAAAATTGGATCAATTCTTCATTTATGCTTTGATGGAACTGAGGTTTATTATTATTATTAATTCCGTTTTTTTTCTTGTGTTTTGAAAACATTCGAAATTCTGATATAACAAACACACATCCAACTGTAAGTTACTGCCTGCAACAGGCGACACATTCATATATGTACACATGTATATTTATAAATACATACATATAAAAAAATTGCACGTATATGCATATATATACTTACATATGTATGTAGAAAGAAATTAATTTAAACGCAAAGAGAAAGGGGTAAATTAAAAAGAAATATATGCAAAGTGATAAGCACAGAAGCAAAGACTATGGAAATACACAATTTGTTTGAAATTGTTATTGTAAACAACTGGCTGTGAGACCAAAACGGTTTCGTGAGCAATTTGTCGAGTCTGTATATTTCATATTTTTTGACAGAAGCAAAAAAGAAAACAACAGCGTCGGATGTATAAAATTTGAATAATCACACTACTACATTATTCGATCCATCAACTATAAATCAACAAAGTAAAATAAAAGTTTATCAAGCGCATTCTAATATTACTGCGAGAAATGAAAATAAGTGAAACGATTTTGATTTAAGAAAAAAAGTAAATATAACCAGAAAGTAGTTTTTTTGTGTTTTGCGATACGCTCGCTATCTTTAGAGATATGTATATATTATATATTTGTTTTTCATATAAAACGCACAACGCGAAAGACGACGTTCGCTCATTTCAAACCCCGAGCGTTTGGGATCAACGTCGTGCTACAACTGAACATGTTAAGCATTCGCTCGTTAAATGAGCATATTTTGGTTGAACGGTTGGATGGAATGACAGTAAATGGAAAAAGAAAACAAAATATAATGTAAATATGAGAAATAAAACTTGGTAGTCCCGACTATCGTATTGCCTGCCTTGGCATTCTTAACTGAAGGTAGCAAAAATATTTTGAAAAATAATGATGATGAGAGTTATGAGTTGATTTTAAGGGGCCTTATGAAGTTGATATTTTCCTATTTGCAATTTTGTTAACTAAAACATTATAATATACCTTGGAGACTTTAGCGATTTGTGTAATTTGATTATAAAATATAATAATTTAATATGTTTTGTAATATTATTATAGCTTACTAATTCAAAAACAATGAAAAAGGATTCACAAAATCACTCACGATATCGACTAAAACCATATGTACTCATTCTAACTTTGGTATTTAAAAACGTCAAATTATAGTGAGGGTCTTCACTCTAACGTGTAAAGAATAACGACCTGTTTTGATTTTTTCAGTGTAAATCAGCTGTTTCCGTATTCACAACTACCAGTTGAATTAAGACAAGCAATTGAAAATGCCCCAAAAAGTGAAAAAGGTAAATTTATTGAAATAAGTACAGAAATTGCAATAATAAATTATTTTTTTTATTTATTATACTGTGCTTGCAAAGTAGCTCGTCATTTTTTGATTTACAATAACAACACCTTAATTTCGTTATATTTCTTGGTGTTGTTCGCTTTTGAGCTGCTTGCACATTGAAGCAGTTTATGCTTTACTGTGAAAAGGGCATTACACGCCAAAAATATGTTTGCGTTAAGACCCAGAGTGTTAATATACTGAAACACATTAAATATATATGAAGTGTACTTAAGTGAGAGAGAGAGTATGGCGAGTTAGCATTGAGCACCGCATTAGCAAGAGAGTGAATTGATATTGAGATTGTTATATTTCTCTCTCCTTTATTTTTTATCAGCAATGACGCACAAGCATATTTATATATAAGTACGTTTATGTGTATATTTTTTTGTGTTGCATCTGCATATAATACTTATATATTTATACATATCGTACATAATAGTATGTAATTAAATACATAGGTATGTATATAAATATTTACATGGGATAAGTTAAAAGCAAAACCACAAGTAGTAAAACAAATAACGTTTACTGTAATAAAAACAAGTGCAACAACGATGTAGAGAGAAAGAGGTTTTTTATGTAAAATTTTTAAATTTGAAGAAGTTAGAGAGAAAGAAATATTTTATTTTATTACAAATCCTCAGGATTTCACATATATACATACATATGTATAAATGTAAGAATAAACAATTCAAGCATATTTGTATGTACACATGTAAAGTACCATGCAAAATACAATGCAGGGTATTACAGCAACTAATAATAACTACAATAATAAATAAAATCTTTCACGTGATACACGACGCATGGATGTTTTCTGATTAACGATTTCTGTATACATATGTAGTCCGTAGTCCGGTCAAAATAGACAAATAGAAGGCGTAACTTTGCAAAAATTCGCATAGAGCAAAAATGTGAAATGTCCCCAATGATCGAGCGCAAAATTTATTTTCAAGGGCAAAGGGCACAAAAACCGGGTTTTGCATTCTCTTCGTTGGTAGTGAAAATATCTAAAATAATATTGTAGCCCATGAAATTCTCTACAAAACCTGTAGTTCATGAAAATCTTTAAAAAAAATTTTGATTCTACTTTTTCTCCCACGAATCACTATTACCGAGATATCGCGATTCTAAGAGTTGAAGAATACTAATATGCATTTTTAGGTGGCCTGTATTTGACGTTCAATGCAAGTAAAACAAGTAAAAAGAAGTTTAACTTCGCCTATGCCGAAGTTGACATACTCTTCACGCGTCCCCTCGGAAACGTTTTTGCCTACGCTCTGTGATAGAGCAATTAGAAATATTTAATTATTGATTTGACTTATGTTTAGGGTATAGTTAGTACACATAGAGCATTTAGACACTGCAACCGAAATATTTGTATGGAAGCTTTACAATCCAGTAACACTAGGGCCTTCAGATTTATGCATTTCATGGACATTGATTAGAAACTTAAAGCATCTAAATTTTAGTTCGATAGTATAAAAAATAAAAACATTTTTCTAACAGAGCCAGGGTGGTTTGTATGGGGGTTTCAACTCTACCTCAAAAACTGAGGGAATATTTTGCATATGTACAGACGGACATGGCTTAACCAACTCGTCTCGTCACGAATATGTATACTTTATCTTTATGGGTATCCGATGTCTCCTTCTGTCTGTTACATACTCCATGACAAACTTATAATACTACTACTGCGTGAAGAGTATAAAAAGGGAAAAACAATTTTGAATTGGCGAATATGTAGGGCTATATTTCCATGTAAATACATTGTTTTTCTAATATTCTCCGAATATAAGTATCTGATTTCTTGTTTTAGTAATTATAGGTCACCATCTGTCGAAAAGGCAAGCTTACTGGGAACGGATGTTGCACAAAGAGAAAGATGTCTTTTTGCCTATTTCACCATCTGTGGGTTAAGAACTTCACGCTGACTTACTAATATAGCGGAATAAAGTGCCGAACGAGTAAATGTACACGATTTAAATTCCTTTTTCTCGAGTTGAAATTTTCAAGTTTACAAAAAGTAAACAAAAAGTTAGAACACATAGAACAGTACGAATATGCCAAAAAATGCCAAACTCAAAATGGAAACGTCAGATCGTGAAAACTCACGATAGTGTTGTCAGTTTGCTAAACTCTTTTAAAGGACCTCGTCGTATTAATTATACAATAATATTATTTGCGTTTGTATTATAATTATTATTATGTATCTTATATACATTAGATTGTCCCAAAATGTTCGGATATTTGATTTTTGGAACGCAAACCCTTTAATTATATTTGTTACATGTTTATATACTTTCAGTGAACATTTCTTCTCCTTCTGTGACTGGGAACACATGAAACATGTTCATGCAAAAGTGTAAACTACAATATGAAAATTTTTTTTTGGAAAATCCTCCGGAAAAGTCGGAATTTGTAGATCAAGTTATGCTGCTTTTCTTGCAAACCAAGAAGATGCGACAGCTCATGAGTAAACCGAGTTAAGATAATTGTTGTGAAACCATTGCAGGTCACGACTATTGTTGTCAATTCCCTTTTTCCTATGGTTTCCCCTCTTATGGTTGTTTTTTGTTCAGGACATTACGTACTGAGAATGACAATGATAAAAAAACAACAATCAATAGAACTTGAACTTTACTTAAAATTGTTTTGTGCCATTAACATAGAGCATCTATGATGCATCTGAGGTGGATGCAGCATTAGCTCTGTGAGATACATATTATTATTTTTTTCAAACTAGTTCAAAGTATAATGAGGCGGCGGTTTACTAATATTTGGAACACTCACCAATAAAACAGGAGTTATAGAAACTTTGTGAATATCTAAAAAAGAAAAAAATTCTTATTAAATAAATGTCACATTCAAATAGAAGTATTAGCAAACAAAAAAAATTGTGAATGCAATGAGTGAGATTCGATCCCATTGATGTTTAAATTCCAGTGTAGATATTTTATAGTAGACAGTGGTTTACTAACAAAAGGTAGTTTACAGAAGCAGTGTTGCATTTTAAGTTACTACGAGGGAAATGCAAACTGCCTTCTATAAAATTTGAATGATAGTAGTTAAAAATCACATTACTGTAGTCCGATTGAATTGAATTTGATGCTTTGTGTTAACTTCTTTAAGTAATCTTTGCTAAATTTTCGTCATATGTCTTCCTTCTTACACTTCAGACTAGTGAGAAATGTATTAAATTTAGAACAGTGCGTTAAATGTTCTATGAGTTATATGGAGCCAAAATGAATTAAGTAGGAAGATATATCCTTTATTATTGTTTAGGTTGGCATTTTTAGAGTAGATTTCGTAGTAAATTCATTGCATTTAAAAATATAATTGCTCGAACCAACATAAGCTCGCTCAGATAAATCTATGTATGTTTGTATAAATATAATTTCAAAAGCCATAGATTTCTCAACATTGAAGGCGTTCTAGACCGACTGCCAGGGGCGGACCACCCCATTAGTCCAATAGAAAATAATGTATGTACATATACATATGTATATAAAATTGGAATACTATTTCTACGAATTATGGCGGCAATGTCTTCCACTACCTTGTACAAAATTTTATTTCATTTCATTTCACATTTCTCTTTTTTATAATCAAGTACAAATTATTTATTTATTAATTTATTATAGCAAACATACATGCCGGATGGTCATCACTTTCTGATGAGGTTTGATGAAATGCATACAAGGACTAAGACAGCACCATAAAGACAATTCTTTGAACTATGTACAAGGTGTTTCAGTTATTGAATTAACGGCTTAAAACAGAAGCATTTATTGCTGATAATAATAATTGGATTTCCAAAAAACTTCAACGTCCCAGAAATGTTCCTAAAGTGATGATCAATTAAAAACTTTTTGAGGTTTTTGAATTACATTTTTTAAATCTTGTTATACTATGTTTCATTTTAGTGTGAAATGTATATACATACATATGTACAATATCTATGCGTAGAGTACTGCAGCTTTGGTGAGACCAAAATAAACGACTTTCCTTACTTTTATGCTGTTGCTTTTAATTTATATTCGTGAAAAATTAAATTCATTACAATTTATCAAGCGTGAAAATTCCGTTGCTCATAGTTGTTTATATGAGTGAATACCCGTGTGTGTTTCTGCATGTGAATTGAAAATGCAATAATTTATATTTTTTCTTTTGGTATATAAATCTTTTTTTCTGCATTTTGCCTCAGATCCTAATCAATTATTTATATGCAAATCGGAATTAGAACAAATGACAGTTATCGCAATTAATATAAGCAACCTAGAAACACATTAAACAAACGAGGAGACCCCGGTATCTCATACTCGTACCGTCACCGTCATCAACTTCAAGATTTTAAGAGATAAAAGCCACGACACTAAGATTGTAGATAAAATTTCATACTGAAAGGATCTTGAAGTCATTTTTATTTCAAAAATACCCAAGTTTGCATACACTTCATTCAATATGCTGCTAAAAGATTATGATTTTGAATCTAATGATAAAAAATAACCAACATTATGATTTTGAAATGATAAATCATATGCACATACATATGTGTCGATAATAGAAAATCATGGTATCTTTAAATTTCAAAAAAATTGGGTCTATATGTAATACGGTTGGAGTGACAACCTCAATATGGGTTTCCGAATTATACTTTGTTGGATTTGTTTATACAGGGTTTTACACTACTATTAGACACACTAGAGTTGTGAAGTGTACTCAATTTTTTGATGACACCAAAATAAAAGATTTTTTTTTGTGTTGCTTTTAATTTGCTCTTTATACAAAATTGAGACAGACAGCACCTGTTGCGGCAAATTAGAAAATAAGTACGAGTATAAAAACATGCATCTGCCCTTTTATTGTGCTTATTTATAAAACTTTAACTAACAATTTTTAAAAGCACATTATGCAAAGAATGTTGAAACAAAGTTATATTGTTACGAAACTAATTAAGACTACATTCCAAAGTAATATATTTCTAACTTCGGCCATTCCGAAGTTGTCACTCATAACGCACTCCTAAAAAAAAGTTTTTTTTTAACGAAGACAGTAAAAAAATTTGTATGGGAGTTGCACGATCCAGTAATCCTACGGTCTTAAAATTTACAATGTGGGTGAATATGGGTTAGGCACTTATTGTGACCAAATACCATATTACGAAAATCAAAAGTTTTTCTAATAACAACCTGAATTTGAGTTTGTATGGGAGCTATACGAACCAATAATCCTAGGATCTTGAAGTTTATATGGTTGGAGATAGATTAGAAACTTGTAGTCTTTTAATTTCAGTTCGGCAGTACAAAAACCAAAAGAGTTTTTGTATGGAAGGTTCCTCCTTACTTTTTTTTTTTTGCAAATTGCTCGAATAAAATAGAAAAACATTTTTATATATAATGTCACTGTTGAATGGCCTTCATCCAGTCCAGACCTGAATTCCATCGAACATTTATGGAACAACATTAAAAAAGTCATTGCTGGACAGAACATAACAAATTTGGATGTGTTGTTTTTAAAAAGGTAAAGAAAACTGGTAAGCAGTATCTGTGGAAAGGTGCAACAGAAAGGCTTTTTCATCAAAACTGAGGTCTGAAAGTAAATCACTTATAAAACTTATTTAAGTTATGAATTTGAATTCAATCTTACAACAATTTCTCACGCTGGTTCTCTTGGGATTTGTCTCGCTTATATTTTAATGTTATATACATACTGTACAAACTAGATACATACTAGGTCAGTTCAAAAAGTAAGGTGAAAAAAAAAGTAAGGTCATAGCCATGTACCCATGCTTCGACATCAGTTATGGCCCTTTTAAGCTGTTTTGGATCGTCGTTAACATCATCGACTTCGACAATATAAGTTTCTGATGTATAGCCTCCAACCATTCAAATTACAATATCGTGGGATTACTGGATCTTATAGCTGTAATACAAACCAAAATGTTTCTTATATGGGGACTCCTTTAAGTTTTTGAAAATATTTGAGTTATAGTATTTGTTGATGCCCAGATAGAACTACAGATTCTGTGAAAATTTCAACTCTCTAGCTATTACAGTTCATGAGATATGACCAACAATCGTCTACATTTTAAGACTCTAGGGTTACTAGTTCGTATAACTCCAATAAAAAACCTAACGTTTCCTTTACATTTTTAGTTTTGGTGTCCCCAATAGTACTACACCCTAAAACAATAGAACCCTAAAAAAACGAATGTACGTAGCCCAAGAAAATTAAAAATTCACCTTACTTTTTGTACCGACCTCGTATATGGGTTATATGTTAAATAAAAATTAGCTATGTATATGCCTCTTCACCTTTCGTAGCATCATTGTTTTTTTAATTGAATGTCAAAACGTGTGGCAAGAAATTAACATTTGTGTGTGTGTGGCAAAATAGTGTATTGTATTGCTTGTGAATTGTAATAAACAATCCAACAATAGACATAAAAGCAACGACAACAATAGCTGAACATAAATAAGTTAACATTGCCACATTTTAAATTGAAATGTAAAATATAAGCCGACACTCAAATATGTGTATCCTCCTATCGTTTATGAGGGAGAATAATTAAGAAACCTTCAAAGCTACATATTCTGAACATTTTCAAAATTATATACAGACTTCACATACTAACCAATTTAGTACTTTTCTAGAAACTAGTGATTTTAAAATGCTATGAGTAATGGTGTATATTTCAAAAAATCTAAACCTAAGACGTTATCATTTTTCCTATTACATCCTGATAGATATATTTTATCTATTGATATAATAATATACTTGGTAGAGTTTCCCGGGTGATACACATGTACACATATTTACAGAATTTACCATATTACTCAATCCCGTCGTGACCGATTCGTCTTGTCTATACAATATTCATAGTCTTTGCTTATACATACTTTTGTTCTGGTTGATGTGTTGTTTTGACCTATTCTTTGTCTCAGATGAATAGTTATATTACATATTGAAGCATTGTTCTGTAAACTTTGTATATCAACTATAATATGAATGGGTTTGGAAGTGAAAGCAGAATTGTAGGCTGATTTCCAGTGTGTAATAATTGAATCACTATAGACAGTACATTAGGAGCGCCACAAAATACGAACTTCTTTAATACTAAATTGGGAAGCGTCTGTTTGAATTCTTTGCCAGAGTTAATGGTGTGTCATTTTCGGATGTTGTATCATTTAAATCGTATTATAAAAGCGACGTCATCGTCTACTATGCAATAGAAATAATTTTGTGTAATATCGAGCAATGATTGTAAATTAATACAAATGTGTGTATGTACATAGCCCGATGCCATAACTGTTTCGCAAGCTACTAAGCTAGCATGTACACTAACGAAGAGAGTGTATGCACACGTGTTGATATGTGGTTGTGTTAGCGTCAATGTAAAATTAATAACAGCCGGTATTTGTAAAGCTTCTTTTACTTTAAATTTCCTTGCCTAGTGAAAAAGTAGAAAATGAAAAATAAGAAAATTGGAATAAAAGAACAAACTATAAGGCAGTACCAAAAAAAAAAAAAAATCAAACTTATTGATATGGAAACGCATATGTATAGGAAACCAGTTGGAAAAATTAGTGTGTTCGAATGACACAAGTGATAATGTGATGAAATGATTTAAATATACAAAAAGACGTGTCACACACACAACCTTGTTTTTAAGATGTTTATTTGGCAGCTTTTGCAACAAAAATCGATTGGAAGTGAATGGGGAAATGCATGCATGCAAACACTGCTAAATTGCAATTACCTGAGGGTTCCACTGACAATGTAATTTAGGGTAATTTTCTTCTTAAGCTAATATCAAAAAATTTTATTACTTTTTGCCTTGGATCACTGGATGCACTGATTTTTTTTAATGCGTTTGCAGAAATTTCTCCAGAAAATTTTTAAATTCACGAAAAATTGCGTGTATGCTTTTGCGTGTGTGTTGGTGATGCTTAATTGTAGTTGAACAACGATGGCCAACCAAGAACGCTGAGTCGCAGCGATTTCTCTTAAAACTTTTATTCAGCTGTGATTTTGCTTTACTGCACTCAGTTCACTAGTTTCACTTATTTTGATTTATTTTGCGTGTGTTTAAACAATATTTATTTCACTTCATTTGAACTATGTACTTTGTGAAAAAATATGCAAAATCATTATGAACTAGCGTCGTCTCCACAAAATATCTCGTACAAGTCTTGAAAACAGATGTTTTCATTAGTGTTGGTAAATAGCTTAAATAAAAGTAAGAATATAAATTAAGTGTTGACAGGCGTATTCATGGTATTATTTTCAGCACTAAATTGATTTTTTGAATTTTTGGCGCTATTTCTATTGTGTGTCATCCCTGTGGACCAAGCAGCAAATGTTGAACGAACGTTCGGGGCATAAATATGATAAATAACAAATAATATGCAAGAGAGACGACAAACGGTTTATCTGCCACACGACGAAACAACAAAATTAAATTTGTTAATAATAATAGTAATGAAGTGAAGAAAAGTGTATTATATTCATAATATTTATAATAACAAAAATAATTACTTGTTCATTTTTTTGTATGTTTAGCTTATATACATACATTTGTAGTAACGTATAATACATAATATAACTTAAGTTTTAAGAATAATAATTACTTATAATAATTATAATATTAAGTTGCAGCATACAGATTGTTTTTTTTTTTTTTTTTTTTTTTTCATGGAGAAAAACATATATTTATATATTTATAAAGTTTTTAATTTATACCTATAGTATCATGAAGTTCTTTTCTGTAAAATATAATTATGATATTTTCTATTTGAATTTCCTTTTCATTAATAATGCATTTACAAAGATAGCAGGCACCAATTTATTTTAATTATAAATATACATTTATAAATTTTTAATAATATTTTTTATTGGGCATCTAAGTTTCATAATGATTTGCTAACAATTCATAAAAAGGCTCTTAAACGATATTGTTTTGCCACCACAAACTGAGCGACAGAGAATCAATTACCTTTTGTATCGTTTTCGGATTCAGGCGCGATAATTTTGTCCGCAAAAGACTCGCAAAACTATCTATCGTCAACGATATCGGTTGTGTCCGCAATGTTAATAATGCATGGTGGTTGTTTTTGTTTCAATGTTTTATGTACATATATTTAAATATTACCTTGCGTAACTGTTCATTACTCATAGGTAAGTTTAATTAATATCCATCGGTTTCCTTGACGTTTGTCACTGTATTAAACAAAATTTCTTTTTTTTTTTGCTTCCAGAAAATGATTATTTTTGTTATCCTGCTGCTGTATGTCGCTGCCCTTGATAGTTGGTTCGGTAAAACTTACTTGCTTACATATGTATATGTGGAAGTTGAGAAGGCTTATGTGTTTAATCCATCAACGATACTTCTTGTATAGAAAGATAACAAGCACTGTTGCTTTGGATTAATGAGTTTTCGACCACAAATAGCACATGCCAAACTACTGACAATGAAGAAGAATCTTTTTATTTAAGTTGATGACAGAATTGTGCCTACGGGTGGGTTATTTAAAACCAATCAGACGCAATGACAAAGCAATCAGTTAAGTGCAACATAAAAATTAGCATAAGAAAGGAGAAGTCTGGTCGGACATTTAGCTAAGATGATGATAAAAAGACAACTTAACACTATAGCAAAAACTGGATTTAAAGATTTTGTATAACTATGTAGTATGTAGGTGCTTTGCATCTATTCAGACTTACAAATGTATTTGAATTTCTTTTAAGACGCATAAATTTTCTTCTGGCAAACTCTTGCAGAATTGTTTGACCTAAACTTGGCTACATATTTATATAGTACACATGTATTATAGTGTTTTATATTTAACTTTGTGTTAGTGACTGGCTCCACTTGACTTGGATTATTTGGCACTCAACACACCAAACTTTTTAAGCTTACATTTCTGGTTAGAAGCGGAAAGCAAATATGTTTACTACGTGTCTGTGCAGCAAATGAGTTTACATTTCGCGACAAAACTTTCCTAACTTGAGTTGTTGCATTCTTTTTGGCTATTATCTTTCACAAGGTATCCGATAAGCTTAATTTGTGCACACTTTGATGGAATAGACTGCAAAAGTCCTGTTAATTGTTTCATTGTTGTCTTAAGTGTTTGGTATATAACTCCTTCTTAGCATTTAAACCATCCATCTGCAACGAATTTTTAGGCAATGATTCCTTTTACAAAAGCATGCTTGTTTTCCATGTGCAATATTTCGTTGCACGTTTCATTATGTCATTGACCAATATACATATTTCCAATGATTGGCATTTCGCAAACATTCCAAAAATGCAACGTCACGTTTCAGTGTATACACATACCACTCTCTGTGCTTGTACAAACAAAACAATTCGTAATACACCAGTGCATTTCTTTTATACCTTGCACATAGTATAATGTGCAAACTTGTTACGTCTTTGTCATGATATACGTAAGGCCTAGAAACCAATGTCGGAGTTCACAGTACTATAAATATTGTATGTGGAAATGGACAGCGAGATGAGGAGAATCGATTTATTCATTTAGGATCCTCCTGTTCTTTTCCCTTTTTTTTTTTTGGAAGCTACACTCTTAGTTTTTGAGCTATTATGCTAAAATTTATCATCAGCATCCAAAATTACTGTGTTTTTTTTGACATATTCAAGAAATCGGACCTTTCGTAAAAAAAGTCTTTTTATATCAATAACGTTTAAGGTACATTTATGTTCATTTATACCCTAACAACTCGACCCGGGATAACACGGATGCAAAGCATCCATTTACTCTTCACATAGTAAATAATCTTATAAGTGTCTCATGAAGATTGTAACGGACGGAAGGAGTCAGCGGAGACCGAATAAAATATATACATTGTTGATTAGATCCACGAGCCGAGTTGATTATGCCATGTCCGTCTGTATGAATGCAAACTAGTCCATCACTTTTTGAGCTAGAGGGTTAAAATTTTGCACAACGGTTTCTTTTCACCAGACGTTTTGTCAGTATCAGCCAAATCGGGTTACTATGAGGGGTACTTGCCATATAAGCCCAATTCAAATTTATGTGATTATTCTACTTGGACTTTTAGATCACACATTGCAGGAGTTGTGGGTCGCTTTTGGGATCGAGCATTCAGAAATATTTAATTATTGATTGACTTATGTAATAATTTCATTTTTACTTATTTCTATTTGTGGTTTGAAAGGCCAAAGCACAGCGTAGCTGTGCAAAGCTAGTAATTTATATTGACACAGAACAAATTAAAAGCAATCATTTTCAATACAAGAATTTAAAAAAAATCTCAGTGCAGGACTCGAACCCCACGCCCTTGGTTTGCCAGTCCTACTCTCTAACCACTACGCCACGCAGACATTTTAATCGTCTTTGCTTAAATAGCTCCAATATAATAAAAAAAAAACAATCATTTTCAATATATATAAAAAATATTCCCAGTGCAGGACTTGAACCCCCGACCACTAAAGCAATGTCGTCAGTGTATCCAATCAGGGTTCCGCCTACAGGTAAGTTCATCCTCAGAATCCAGTCATACATCGTGTTCCATAGTGTAGGGGAGCGTTTGACTTACTTGGCCATTCGGCACTTTGATACTTTGTTTCGAGGTCATATTGAAAACACCAAAACTTCCTCCAAGTGAATCTTTTGACATGTTCATATATCGTAACGAAGATTTTGGCTCCTTTTCAGGCTTCGTACCCAAACGGAACCCTATTGCAGAGACCTCGTTGTCCGTCCGTCCTAGAGCCATATCACATGAACCGTACTATATAAAGAGTTGAAATTTTCACAGAATGTATAGTTCTATCCGGGCAACAGCAACAAATATTAAAACTAAAATATTTTCAAGAATTTAAAGAGATCGACAAATAAGAAACATTTTGGCTTGTATGGGAGCGCTATACGATCCAGTAACAACACGATCATGAAATATACTTGGTTGGTGAAGGTATAGAATG
The DNA here is from genome assembly GCA_037043295.1 of Amiota minor. Classification (NCBI taxonomy): domain Eukaryota; kingdom Metazoa; phylum Arthropoda; class Insecta; order Diptera; family Drosophilidae; genus Amiota; species Amiota minor. Next base: position 25,440 of record JBAMAW010000891.1, on the reverse strand, counting down.
TATTACAGGCACTTGCTCTGACATGCGATGCCTATATGGTCCGTAAATTTGGAACAAATACAAGGAAGCCTGTTTACTGGTGGAATTTGAATATTGCAGACCTTTGTTCCCAATTTCATTATGAGCGCCGGGTATACCAACGATGATGAAGTTAGAAGCCATCTACAGGCGCAGTTTAGATAGAAGCAGCGTCAGCTTGAACATGCTATACGCGACATCAAAAACCTTGTTTCGCTGAGCTGTGTAAATCGGTAGCATGGGGAAAAAGTTAAAAAGTTGTCACCGCAAAGCTGAAAGGTGGCAATCCAAAGCAGTCAACTTATCCTAAATTGCTACGAAGGATTGTAACAACACTATTCCCGCGCTATGAGGGAGTAACCTGTGCTCCTATATCGACTCAACCCACAGAGAATAAGTCATGGGTGTTGCAACGGCGGAGGTGATTGAGTTGGCAAAGACACTTAAGACATCGAAGGCGTCAGGGCCATGTATTGTAGGATACCCAATAAAGTGCTGAAACTGGCTATGTTCGAACAAGAGGATACCTAAAGCAAACTTTAGAGTTGTTGCCTGCAGGACTGAATTTTTCCGGATAGATGAAAAATTCAAATGCTGGTCCTAATACCGAAAGGAAATAAGCCACCTGAGGAACCTTCTTCATATGTTACAGTATGTATGATACAGTGGAAAAAATTTGTTAAAATTGTGCGAGATCGCACGAAAACGGCAATAAGAGCAGCTGGCGGCTTCTTACTACATCAATATGTACTTCGTAAGGGGCGCTCAACGATCGACGCAATGAAAGTGGTCAAGGACATCGCCGAAAATGCCATTAAAGCTACCACGATGGTGGCGCTAAGAAATACTGTGCTGTAGTGGCGATCGATATTCAAAACGCGTTTAACACTGCAAAGTGGCAGCAGATTATTGACGCTCTTAGAGGGTTCATCGTTCCACAGTACCTGATCCGAGTAGTAGTCGACTAATTTAGCAAAAGACGGTTAACTCACTATGCAGAGTATGACGTCTCAGGAGGTGTACCACAGGGGTCAGTTTTGGATCCCTATGCTTTGGAATGCTTTGTGTGATGTCATCCTAAATATTGACATGCCCAACAACGTAAGGATGGTGGCCTATGCCAATGATTTGGTAATTGTGGTGATGGCTAAGTTCATCGATGAACTTAGGTTTGTCTGCCACGAAGCTGTTAGGAGAGTTGGGGTCTGGCTGAGTCAAAAGGATCTGCGCCTTGCCAAACACAAAACAGAAGTACTGCTTGTCAGCAAACGTAGACTGAGAGAACAACGTAACGTAATAGTTGGCGACCTCGAAAATGTGTCGCAGCCATTTTTGTCGTATTTGGGAGTGGAACTGGACTATAAAATGTCGTTCTACCAACGACTGTTGGCAAATGTCGTGACGTCGGTGCTAGTCTATGCTGTGCCGATCTGGATGGAGGCTACTAGAATAAAGTTATATACCTATGAAAGAAATGAATCCAGTCTACAGATCATGTGACATCCGGGCCTGTGCTGCATTTCGAACGGTATGCAATCCTGGTAATGGCGAGTATAATGCATGTTGACTCAGTGGTTGCAGAGATAAGTCAGATGGACCCATCGGCTCATTAATAACGTCGAAAAATGAGTCGGAAGTAAGTTCGGCGCAGTTGCGCAATTCTTGAGCGGTTACGAATGCTTTAAGAAGTATCTACATAAGCGGGGATATTATGATGAACCTTACTACCCAGATTGTAGAGGCGTAAACGAAAACAGAACACGTTTTCCCGCATTGCGCATCATTTGTTGTTGCCAAGTCAATGGTCAGAGCAGCGTTTGGAGAGGAAGCGACTGTGGCGAATTGCGTTCAGCACATGTACCAATCGCAGCTGAACTGGGACGAGGTATGTCAGGCGGCAACTCAAATCATGACAGAGCTGCGCCGAATTGAACGGTTGCGACAAGTTCAGACAAACGTTGAAGTAAAAGGTCCGTATTTTGATATCAACATGAAGTTGTAACGTAAATTTCTAACTGATTTACACGGGACAGAAGCCAGGGGGACTGTAGGAATTGGGGCGATAGGGTTTAGTGGGTGATTCAAGTCCCACACTTCGAATAGTAGATTCGTTTGGCTTTAAATACTTCCCCATCGAGGAAAAAAAAACTTCTCGCCATGAATTAGAAGCTTATTTCTGAGATGTGCGCAACTGATGACAAGGAAATTTTGGTGCACCCGGTCGCATTATAGCAGATCAGGGAAAAAGTGTTTCAAGTAGTGGTTACATTTAATAGCTATAGATGCAAGTCGAGAGAACGGACAAATAGGGCGTGTCATAGGGTCTCTGAAAAGTATGTTAATGGCAGTACAGACTAGTGAACGTTCCATTTGTGGTTATTGATTTGCTAAATGGAGATCGATATTTCTTAAAATCGCTAACAAGTAACAGAAAATATAAGTATGCGCTTGAAAGTTTGCGTTCATTACCGGATGTGAGAGTTTCAGCGGAGTTTAGTGAGGAGAGTGAAGACAATGGTGAAAAAACAGGGATAAAACTCTACGTCATCCAACTAAGAGAACGTTATACGCAGGTGTACAGGGGCTAAGTTCAATCATCGATAGTTAAGCTTGTTAAAGATGGCATGGTTTGTGGTGGACGATAAATCTATTGAGAGCTGATGGTACTAAAGGTGCATAGCGTCACAAAGAAGCGGCAAGAGCCCAATGTAACTGCGGTATGAAGAAGTGATATATCAATGGACGACTTTGCGCGGCAGAGCACAAGCTGCTAAAAGAAAATGATAGTTGATATCCTGCGAAACTGACATTTGAAGACACTTACATTTGTTGTAAAGTTTCTGCTGAGGGCCCAGTGTAGTAATGCTTGCAAAATTTAATGCATTAAGTTGACACAAAAAAAAAAAAAAATTATTTAAGAGTAAAGTTAAGATATGATGCCCAATCTAGTGTAAGATAAACTTTGTACACGAGGACGTGAGAATTGTCAGGAAGGTCGTGTTGGACATTTGTAGGGTATTGTAAAGTAGGCAAAGGTGAGCTAAGGATTTTTGTAAATTAAAATAAAGTAAAGCAAACAAGAACAAAAACATTTGACCAAGACGAGTAGATCGTACTATCTGAAAGCGAGGCCAGAGAGCGGGAGAGTCACGTCGGCCGAGAGTGGCGCAATGTTGTTAATGTGATAGCTTTCAATGAGAGAAAGATAAGTAAAAGAGTACAGTATGGAAGCTTTTGTGAGAAAAGAAGTCATTCTAGTGTTGACTGCGAAACCAAAGAGGAGCATTGCGACTCACTGCGCTTGAAGCATGGAAGGAATTAGAGATAGGCTATTGAGACGACGGGCGGGGATCATGAATAGAACCATGCTTCTACATATGCATGTATAAGCGAAACAATCGTTTGCTTATCCTATTTAAGCATATATCAGTTTCTATTTCACTAACTTTGTAGCTTTTGTTTTCTGTGGCGTGTGTAATTGTTGTTGATTTGTTTACGGTTGCCGTCTGTCCTCTCTTGCCAAACTTGTTGCTTGCATGTTGTTGTTGTAAACATTTTTAGGGTACCAAAGGGAATCCTATTACAGAACCATAATAGCTAGAGAGTTAAAATTTTTTTTTCTATCATCATCAGCAACAAATACTAAAACAAAAATATTTTTAAAAACTTAACCTTATATTGCCGAAATTTCAGTTTAATCGAACCACTGGAGAGGGTACCTCCCATACAAACTCCCATTAAAATTCAGGTGCTTATTAAAAAATTTTTTGTTTTTTGTCCTATCAAACTGAAATTTAGACACTATAAGTTTTTGATATAGGTGCGGTATATCTTCTAAATAGGACCACTAGTGGGTGTACCTTAAGAATGACGTAGATTTTGTGGTACTAATGCGATAGCATCCTAATTTGTATCCAGTTGAGTTTTTAGATAATTATTTGCAAGCCTTGCAAATTCAGTTTGAAGGAGAAGCAAACTGGGTGCAACTTTTCGTCCATGATGAAATCTTTTATCACTGTTTTTCGTAACAATAAATAGTCCTTTAAGACTTGTGACTCTTGAAAGTGCGACATAAATGAGTTAACGGGCATAATTTCGTATTGCAATCCACCTGTATATCTTTAGCAACAGATAAAACTTTGTCCGGGCTAGCATTTAGGACCCATTGTTATACTGCTCCACGTCACATTGCACGTGCGTTCATTTCATCTCGCTCGCAAGTCAATCACATTTTATTACATATTGTATCGTATTAATTATTTCCATGCTTGCTTTGATTATTTCATTCTTTCATTTTTCTCGCTCATTCTTCTCCTCCTCTTGCAATTTATCGATTTATAACTCTTTATTACTAAACTTTAGCACTTTTATTTTAGCCCTAAATTTAAAAAGGAAATGAAACAAAACAAAAAAAAAAGGTTTATTAGCTCTGATGGAGGGAACCTACTCTCTGTTGTGTTGAGTCATCGGCCGAGCCGGCTCTTTACACATGAGGCTATTGAGGTAGTTATGTTCATCCCGTACTTCCATTACTTTAAATACTTAAAAAATATTCTTTCGAATATCTTAGAGAATGTGGGGAGTAGGCTTATCGGTATATAAGGCGCGACAATGTTTTCTGGTTTACCAGGTTTAGGACTCATTACGATTGATGCGCAATTTTACTGAGTAAGATACGTAATATTGCATTATACAGTGTTACCAAGAACAGTACTCCCTTACCAGGTATCTTTGATTGGGATGTGTCTATGCGGTTACTGCTTTATATATTTGGTGGCCCTCCATATGTTAAAACTGACTTTTTTGTTTGGGTCAGCATTAAGCAACAAGCTGTCAATATTTTTAGCTCTGATTCAAAAGCTCTCTCAACTAAGTTGACGCTTTCCCCCAGGCAGCCTTGTCACTGATAATTCGATTCCTATTGTAGCGTAGACGTAGACTTCGCTTGTATCTCAGCAATTCCATAACCTCTGGTCTTAAAAGGTCCAGATTTGGGCTGGGAACAAAAATGTATTTGTGAGGTGGGATACTCTTCAGCTTTATGTATGCTCTTCATAAGCAGGAATACAGCAACATCAATATCTTTCGCGGTGGTCAACTCGTTGTTGAGCTCGTAAGTATAACTTCGTTGTGAGAGCCCCATCCCAAATCGGAATCGCATAAAGCAGTATAGATTTACTCACCAAACCTAGTAGAACCCGTATCTGCTGTCTGGGTCCATCCAAAGAATCCTCGCCAATTTTTGTGTTATGCAGCTGTTTTCTTGGCTGATTCTCTTAGGTGATACTTGGAATACAGGCGATGGTCCAGAAGTACTCCCAAATACTTGATGAAAGGCTTTAATGATACGGTTCCCTATTCTAACTGAAAGTTTTTCAACCTTTTGCTAGAACTCATGAGTACCTACTCAGTTTTGTGTTCCGCCAATCAAAGCGTGACAAACGCGCAGTACTTTTTGTTGCCCCCTAGCCACCTAGTGCCCTTTAGACCCTTCTTCTGTGCCTCTTTTCGGTCTCAAGCCAAATTGCAGATCAGCCAGTTCGTTTGGTACATCTGTGTACTGCTGGAGTCTGTTGCATAATATCCTTTCGAGGACCTTCTCAGTCGTACTTGGGAAGCACAGGGGCCTGTATGAAGATGGTAGATCAGGGGGAAGTACCCTTTCGGGATAAGAACCAAGTGTGTGCTGGTTTTTCCAGTGGTCGAAGTATCCTCAGCAATCCCCTTGTCGGGAGAGACTATTTCATTCATAAGAGCAAAGGAATAAGGGATTTTAGCGAGGCCTTTGTATCTGTGCATCATAATTTTGTAAGCGATGCCTCAGGGATTCTGGTCCACTTCTCCAAGCAGCTTGCGAAAGCATCCTGTTTGCTCATATCGATCTCCTTGCTGAGTTGAGGCTTTTTACATTCACCTGGAGAAGAAGAGTTTCGCGTGTATCAGTCCCCGGGATTGCTAACTTGCACTACCAGTCGCAATCTCTAACTCTGGGATGAACAAGTCCATCTTCCAGAGAACCGAACCGCCGGGGTAATGCAAAACTGTTTTGCAAGGTGGGTATAGGCACCCGCAACCTCCCATCTGATAGCACTTGCAATCGAAATGTAAGAACGATTGCCGAGCTACCTCTTTATTGTCAAATCTCATTGCACTATTTCGTTTGAGTAGGACCACGTCCAGAGAAGCAAAAGCCTCTAGTAAAGCTTGTCCACACCTATTGGTGTTATTGCAGCCCTATTACACTGCCCAAGCATTAAAGTCCCCTGCAACTATGAGTAGGGATTTATTCCTCGCAGCACTAACTAAACTGTCAAGAAAGGCCTCAAAGAAATTATGGGTAGAATTAGGGGATGCATAACAGCTGCAAAATGGATGCCACCTAGTTATCTTCGGAAAGGTGAAGCCATTATGCAAAGTAGCATCTCTCTGTTCGAAAGCAGCATTGCCTTGGATCCAGATAGCTGCCTTTCCACCGGTATCCTGCGTCCATATGTTAGCATTGTCCTTAGCCCTATAGAACTCAGTAACAAGTAGAGCATGCTGTTTGGGAGAGGAGATCCTGCGCCGCACTGGCTTTCTTAAAAGCTTCATAATCCCAGAGATATGTGAGTTGTTCCCATCCGGGCACACATTTAGCTTCCTGCTGGCAGGTCCTTGCGATATGTCCTTTTGCTTCGCACCCAAGCCAAAGCTTTGAGCGATGCAACCTGCTCTTACATCCTTTTGCAATGTGACAATACTCTAAGCACTTGAGACATCTTATGGGACTTATGTGCTGCTTCAAACGACAGCGAACACAACACACTTTTAGCGATCCTGCTCTAAGCAGGGATTTCGCAAGTTTTGCTGGTAGGCTTATTGTCGCTTTTCTTGTGTCATCCCTTGCAACCCTCATTGCCTTAACATTATCACAAGTGGCGTGGATAGCAGGGAGTTGTTTGACGATGGCTAGTTTCACGTTCTCAGCATCTGTGACTTCGTCAAGGTACCTGCACTCAATAACTGCTTGCTGTGAGAGAGCTCTTACCGTAGCATAGCCCTGGAGCGCCTCCTTCATCTCATCTTTTAGGGTTTCCGTTAGCGAACTACCCTACATGGAGAGCTAGAAGGAATCTAATTACCATTTTTGGGCCGTATGTGCTGTGCCCCCTTTCTCCTGTTCCTCCGATTACCCGAAGCTTGCCACTTGTTTTCCTGGGGCTTAGGTGTAGTCTCTACAGGACACTCTTGGGAACTGTTGCGGATCGCTTTGATGATTTTACCTGAAGCGTGCAACTTCACCGAGACAACCTTGACATCAATTTTTTTTGGCTGCATTAAGACAGTTAGCATTAGCTTTCCCTGCTAACTTTCCCTCGGTCGTCTGCACACTGACCGAAGTGACACAGATAGCCACCCTGAAATGGGGCACCTTCTCATTGGCATCTTCTTTATGCAGCCATGAGGCCAATTTTAACAGGTTTCTCATGTCATTGTTGGCATGGCGCTGATTTTCGATTATGATGGCAAGCTGGTTTTTTCCCTGGCGTCGACTTTCTAGACTTTCTTTTTTTCATTTGTTTTTAATTTTAAGGTTCCATATTTATTAACAATATTAAGTACTTATTGTAGGGTATTAAGACCCAACTTAACTCAATATCTCATTCACATATTGTCTCTTAGTAAGTATTAATCAAAATATAATAGTATTTAGAAAACAAAAATTCATTTGGCACAAGTATGGCTTCGTTTTTGGTATAAAGGTTCAAAATTTAAAATATATTTTTGTGTTAATGTCATTGTTATAATAGAATACATACTTAGCATGTAGTAAGGTTAACTTTAGTATAGCCAGGATGATTTAAAGGATTTTTACTTAGTAAAAAACACAAACGCCGTATTCTGACATGAACAGGGAATGATCAACAGTAATAATTCAATACTGACTGGCTCGTTGGCCCAGAGGTTAGTGCGCTGGCTGACATCCCAAGAGTCGCGGGTTCGATTCCCGCTCAAGGCAAGTCTGGTCCTGCAATTTTCTAATTTTCTCCTTTCCTTCTTAATTTTCCCCTGAGCTGAAGGCCTCTGTCGCTATTGCTCATATTAAATACTAGGTTATAATTTGTAATTATAATCTTAGTTCTAATAAATAAATAAATAAAAATTCAATACATGTATATCCTGTTGTAAGTACTTTGCACTTAAATAAATATAACGAAAACAATTCATTTTATATTTAGAAAGAGCTAAATAACGTAAGAATAAACAGAATCTGTCATAGATACGTTTGTACATGAACATGAAGAATTGGACACTTGGATTTTGGTGAGTATGACCCTCTGATGGATGTATGCTTTCACTGGCACATCTTGATTCGGTATCAATGCAACACGGCTTCTACTTGTCATATGAACGATGACAATACATAAGAATTGTCTCCTCTGAATTCATGGATCGTCTGTGCACCTTTTATTATTTCGCTGAGTGATAATTGCAGTGCCAAAGTATTATTTTATATTATTTTTGCGATTTTATTTTTACTGCATTTGTGCAGTTATTTATAAAAAATTTGTTTGTTTTTGACGTTTATTAGTATTGTTGTTTGTATGTATAATTGTGTATATCAAATTCATTTTATCAACATTTATTTTTTTCAGTTTTCTTTTTCTTTTTTTTTTATTCTTTATGCACATTGCTATTTTAGTAGTTATTTGTTAATGTCATTAGTTAATAATATCGTTGCATGTATGTATATATGCGTATTTGCATGGGCGTTCGGGCAGGGTGGGGCTGCTGAACCTGAGTAGATTGATATCTAAGATTAAACATCACACGTTATATTTGATTATTGTTTATTTTATTTATTTTTTTAGGAGCTTCGAAAAGGAGAAGAGAAGATAAAATTATTAGTGAAAGTGAGAGTGAAGGAGAAAAGATGGCTTATGCTGAGCCTAATTGCGTAAAAAATATAGCTGAGATTGAGAATGCTTGTGCTAATGACCTATGCAAATGGGAAAGACGAACTTCTTTGATGAATACAAGTCAAAAATGGGATATGCTAAAACGGAGCTGGGTACCTCCTAAAAATTACAACTTTGCTGAAGATGCTGAAACCGCTAGTTTGAAACGAAAATTTAATCATAATTGGTTGCAGACTTAAGCACCTTGGCTAGTATATTCTAAACTCTACTACTATTACTATTGTATTTCCACCAAAAGTAAACACTGGCATTTTGGGTTCATTTTTGACTCGTTCTTTCTCTCGCTTTAAAAATATGCATGAATACTGCAAAAAACGTATGTCATCACATTATCTATCATCAATCTGAAGTCAACGATGATTTGGTCACATGCCTTTAAGAGGTAAAGAGCAACATCAAGGTGTTCTTGAAGACCTTCTGAACCTGAAAATTGAATCTGGTGATTTAGTTTTGAAACAGCATATTGCAAATGGTAAAAAAAATGCGGCAGATTCAAAACAAAGAAGGCTTATGCTTACAGTAATATAGCAGATGAGTCATGTGACATATCTGGAAAAGAACAGCTTTCCATAGGAATACGTTTTTATGACGAAGATAAAAAATCATATTGCGAAGAATTTCTTGGTTTTGTGGAATTTACGGCGATGAATACCAAAACTATAGCATCGGTAATTGGCAGGTTTTTAGAAAACGAAGGACTTGAACCTGACAGGTGTGTTGGCCAAGGGTATGATGTGTGTTTTACAATGGCGGAAAATATTGGTGGTGTTAAAAAAATTCTTAAGCAGAAATATAAAAGCGCCTTGTATTTTCATTGCGCCAGTCATAGAAGTAGTAAACACGATTAGCACCATAAAGGAAATCATAAGTTTTTTCCAAATATTCCAGCTGTTGATTCCCATAACCATCCATTAGAAAAGTTTATTTTTTAAACGGTAGCCAAAAGAACTTTCTTCGCGCAATTGAAGAGCTTCTAGCCCGTGTCGCGTCTTTTTAACCATAAGTGGAATCAAATTATTTTGACTGATAGTAATTTTTGTAGATAAATGTCAAACCTTAAAAAAACCGTTAATTAGTTTTTAAAGTCATGCGAAATGCTTACTTGATCGCAGACATACTTTTTTACTGTATAGACCTGATATATATACATATGTACCTACATACAAACTCATATGTTTCATTGTACAATATAAAAGGTGTGACTGATTAAAGTATGTATTGTATTATATTATTATTATGTTGCTTACTCCGTGGAGATTCATGGTCATGCTTAAAGTCAACGAAACTTCTCTGCGACAACTGGCATTAGACTAACTAAACATTCCAAAAGTAGCAGACAAAAATTTTTTTAAAACAATTTGCAAAATTAGAAAATGTACTATGAGTATATATTGTGTTTATTGAACAAACCTCTTATTTTAAGGGCATAGCAAAAGCGCTGGATACTCATTAAGCAAAACTACTGTAGACATATTACTCAAGAGACGTAAGATAACAGAACGAAACAACAATTTTCACGTTCGCACATGCCACAAACATAATACGTTCAGTTATGATGCAACTTTAAGCAATAACAACCAAGGCGAACAGTGATAGTGCAGCAACGCTCTCGAATCAACACACAAACTTAATCCGTAAGAGAACAAAGATACAGAGTACAGATGTACATACATACATACATACATGCTATATGCATATATATAAATAGATGTATTGTAAATAGATATGTATATTCCTTCATTCAGTCCTTTGGCGATAGAGTATTATTTTCATCTTCGCGCATTATTGCCAACTGGTATCTTTTTGCCAGAGCAATTTATGCGAAACTTTTGACTTTTGGCGCCAAAGTTACTTGTTTGGTTTAAACTTGTACGTATGTATTTACATTTGTTTGTATACATATACATACAGATATATGCATGATCCTATAAGGATTTCACAAACGTTTATCTAAAGTAAGCAATAAAAGTTGTCCGCAAGTATTTTCATTTATTGGTAGTTCGTCTATCTTTCTCAAAACCACATATATCTGATTTCTTATAATATCGACAAGCTTCTTTGCACGTATCGGATTATATTTTTTCAGTATATTTTTTGGTTGCTGCCTCTATATGTTCATCTTCTTGTTTAATGTTCTTGGCGTGGAATATATTTATATTGTATAAGTGCTTAAAATTGCCACAAACCGGATTCAGGGAGCTTTGCCAGAGGATGTCGTACTTCCCATTTGGGTCTTGTGTAGCTTACAAGCGCAATGTAGCACCACATACCGATGTATCATATATGGACACACAAACTTATATTGATTGTAATGGGTTATTGTTGTTATTATAGCGGCGTTTATATGTTTTGTTTATCCTTTTTAATCCCTTGCAATCGTATTTGAGGGCGAAAATAATAATGTACCACTAACAAACAGTCAGCTCTATCTATTGTAGATACAAAAACAACGCTTCACATTGCAACAGATTTGCATGTAATCACACTTGAGCTGAGATACACACACACTTGCCAAATTCATGTTTGCACTTTCATTATGCCAACGGTGTTGTTATGTTCGTCTTTTTTTTGTTTTTTTGTTTTTTGCAAATGTTTGCGTTATTTTCATTTTTGAATTGAGTTGCATTGAGACGTATTGAATTGCAAGTGACTCTATTACGACTTCGTCCGAGGGTGGATCAATAAGTTCTTAGAGCTTCCAAGAAGGAGCATTACAGTCAAAGTTTTTATAAATCAATATAAACCGACCTCGTACAATCAGGAACAATAATGCAAAGAACAACAGCAATAACAAAGCATAGTCAAATATGCTGGCAAATGATGTTGTTGTTGATGCTGTTTGTCCTGTTTGTATGCAAGGAAATCTTTCAACCCGATTTTATTTTGCTTTTGTTGCTTCTTGTTTTGGTCTTTTGTGTTTATGGAGATTTTCTTGCGACGTAAACAAAGTTTCCCATACTACAAAATGTTGTTTTAGTTATCTTTAGCAATGTTTCCACTCACTTAAATTGTAAGGTAGCTATGACAATGCGGTGTTTGCCACAATGATGAGGCTTGCCGCATGGCGCATGGTAACGGACACCTTAGATTCACACCTAATGTTATTACTATATTCGGTCCACATTAGTTTTTTTTTTTTTTTGTAAGGTATGTAAAAGTGATGTAACGAATATCAATTTTAAAACATTTGCAAATACGAATGCGAATACAAATATCTGACGCGAACGCGAAAATTCATTTTATAAATCTGGAGCCATTTATCTTTTCCTCCAGTAAATGTTGCTTACGCTAAGTAAGAGTCATTTTCTCTTCAGTTTTACTATCTTTTTTATTTATTTCTATTCTAATAATAAGTTGATCATTTTCAATAGCAAATCTGAATGCTGATTTCAGATAAAATTGCAAGGATAGATTCAATTTCGAAAGATTTTCTAATAAAAAGGATTAGAAATTAATATGCTTTTGTTTCATTTATCTAATTTTCTTATGTGACGTTCAGAAAGCGAGTTTCATTATGAGTTTCTCTTAGCCGTTCAGACAGGTCGTTTACAAGTTCGAGTTTCTATGAACAGCTGTTTTTTCTTTTGGTTATACTTATACATACAAATGGAAAATTGGAAAGGTCAATTACAAAATTTGTGGAAAATACATAATTTCGAATAATTTGCAGGGTATGTTTTGCAGTTCCCTTTTTTATTTATTCCTGCTAAGGGTTTTCTTAAAATTGTAACAAAAAGTAGAATTTGAAATTTACTAAAAACGTCATCAGCTGTTTTATGTTGGCTCGCAACAAAAAAAAAAAAAAAATCGGAAGTCAGTCGAAAATTATCAAACATTTTCCAACACTATATATAGTGACCACCACACAATTTGTAGATTTTGAAACTCAGAGTTTCTCTCCGTCTGAACGGGCTATTACACTTTACTTTATGTTGTGTATTTTTCCTGACACTCATAATCACAAAATATTCGTATAATTCTTTGCGAAAGCGAATGTCAACAAAATATGCACTGCCGTACGAACGTGGATCAGTCGGCACTTCTGTTTCTTAGAAACCATAGATAAAAAGACTTTCCGTTTGTTAAATCTTAAAGATGTAAGAAAAATTTTCATTCCAATGCACATTGGTCGGAATTCCCAACATTTTGGCATAAATTCAATTAATGTTTTTATATATTTTTGGAAATAAGTTTAATTGGTCTAAGAGAGCATAAAATTAGGTATCTACATTGCATAGACAAATATTTTTTTTTGCAGCCCTATAAGTTTGCAGCAGCTCTCAAAGTCAGCTGTTTTCCTTTCACAACTTTGCTGTTTTTTTTGGTGCCGTACAACGTGTTTTTGTTTTTTGCTGCTGTATAAATATAATTTTAACAACTAATTTATTAGATGTTTGTGATGAAAAATATAGCTGAAGATATGTAGAATATAAAACATTAGCAAAAGTTTATGTTTTCATGAAAGTTGCCTTTGGCTTTACATCCGTATATTTTATGATAAAAATTTGGGAATTCAGACCAATGTGCAATGTTTTGAAAATGTCGGTTTACAAAAAAAAATAAATAATCATATATTTTTGGTTTTTCTTGATATTGATTGATATTCTTAAATGCATGTCTATAAATATATACTAAGTATCAACCTATTATGAATATTGGACATATCATTCGCCTTTACATTCAGATTTTTATTTATTTCAAAAATCTTTTTTAGCTCGTGCTTAATGAAATTTAGAATTTCAGAAGTACATAAATAGGTATAACTGAAAATTAAAAATATATAAAAAATGTAAAATATAACAAAACAAAAAGTACCTGAAAGTTGCACACAAAAAAGTTTTAATTAATTTTTCGCAGACAAACTTTTGTGTAGTTTGCTTCATTACAAGGAAACGAAACTTGAAAGGTGTAAACATTTAAAGAGATGCCATAAAACTGGATAAAAACAGTCGCCATTATGCTATAAAGAGTTATGGAAGATGAAAGTAGATTCGCCAAATTTTGTGTTGCAACTGAGTATACAATAATTTTTTAATGCATTAATAGAATACAGTTCCCTCTTGCCCAAGGACCAAGAGTATAAACGATGGACAAAGGAGCCGGTCAGCCCTGGGCCTCTAAATTTTAACGCTAAGAAGTCCACAGAAACGCTTATTTTGCTCCACCTCCTGCGCAAGTTAAAAATAAATTACTCAGTCGACGGGATTCCCATTTATTCATGGACAACCGATAACCTTAGTCGCGAACCCAACCTTTTTTTAAAATTATTAATTGGAGAAATGATTCAATAAAAAAAGAAAAACCTAATAACATGCGAGTATATTATGGAGAGATTCTGTTGTATCATCATCATATACAACTTACAAGCACTGACTCTGTATTAATATTTATGGTTAATTCTGTGTAAAGGTCACAAGGTAAAACATTTCATAAAAAATAATACAGAATCAGTAATTCTAGTCATTATTGGATGTACAATGCTTTCCATTGTATAAAAATTTCATGTTAATAACTAAAAGTAAATTGAAAAGTTTGAACGCGGTTTTACCGAATTGCTGCTTTTCGAGTTAGGACAGTCTTGAGGTAAATGACCGAAATACTTGGCTGCTTGGGGCCTCTGATTGCTAACAATATTAAAAAAAAAAAAAAAAACTTTAATATTGAATGTACCAGCTGTCTTAAGAAAAGTATACCTTTGCCGGAAAGCAGACCATCATTGGTTTTTTTTGTCTTCTCTTTACCAGAACGGAAGATTAGTTACAAGTTGGATAGATCGAATCACCATTGCGTTTGTACAGAAAAGGTTAAGTTATAATATTTTGCTTATTTATTTTAATATAAGTGCGATGAAACATACTGTTTTTAAATAGTTTTTATTGTTAGTTACTTTTGAAAGATTGAATATTTCTAATATAAAAGTTAGTGAGAGACTTGAATTCTTCCTTATAAATATTATACGAGTATTTTTGATATTACGAATCCAATCCATGATTTTTAGTTATTTAACAAATCCACTTAACTTGAAACCTCTCACTTTTTATATTGTGAATTTTTCTATTTACTTTGTATCGCCTCTTTCACATTCACGTACAAATACACTACGACCATGGTTTTCCTTTGTGAATTGGTCCGATGGAAACTTATTTTCTTTCGAAAAGAATAGTTTTGAAAACATTTTTACAATACAAAAAGATTTGCACGGCAAAGGAAGTTTTTTCTGCTATTGAAAATTGCAAAGAGAAAATTCAATCGCATCAATTTTCACCACTTTGAGTAGGTTTTTCTTTTTTGTTGTCTGGTTTCAATTAGATATTTTCTTTTGCTTTTTTTAGAAAAGATTGCGGTGGTTGCAATCGCATATTTACGAGCTTTGTGCGTTCAAATGCATGCTAATTTTGTTTTGATGTTTAAAGTTAGTTAAATTTAGCAATTTTATATAAAAATCTAGTTAATTGTATAAACGCTTTGAATATCGCCTATTATGGACGTTCTAGCGAAGTTGTGTTTGGGAAAGTAAAGATCATTCATTAAAAAGCACTCTAATAGAATTAGATGGCACTGGGCTATCAAGATTCAACATTTGTTCGTCCAAAAAAATTATCTTTCCAACAAATAGTGTCAAACAGATAAATTTTGAGATCGATTTTAAAGTTTCCACTAAGTGTTAGATGCTTTTCTGAAACATGAAAGATGCGCCTGTTGCTGCCGTGGCAAAAGATGTGTTGCTTAAATAATTTTGGTGCTATCTATGTTATGTGATTAGAGCGATGCAGGGTGCATCAAGTCGTAGTTTTTGACACTTTTGTTTAAAAGCAATAAAAAACAATATGAGATTGTTTAGAAGCTGATTGACAGTATACGAGTATATTATCATACATATTGTCATACTGATACGTTGGATGTCCATGCCAGGGCTGTCCACACTTTATGGTTTCCTGGGATTGAAATGACATTAGAAGAATCCTATGCGGAACATTCGCGATTAAAAAAAAAAACAAGATTATTTGCCTGTGTGGGTCATTGGCGAGTATTTCCCCCCTTTCCATTACAAAAAAAGTTTGGTCCGACATCAAAAGACTTGCAGGAGTACTCCCAACTCCACTTAAATCCAAGGCCGGTCTTCTGAACAGCTCCTTTCTTATGGTCGAGGCTTTTAACCAAACCTGGTTAAAGTATTCTGCAGACTTCTTACCCACATATATTCAGCATAAACACTCATATCAGTCTGACTCCTACTCAGCCTATCTGCTTCCGCCAGACACTTAGAAGAAGATGGAATCGAGAAAACCACTCCTGGGTCCAGCGATTCTCAGCATTCTCATCCTTTAAACCCGATAAGAAGTACTAATTGGATTATTCCAAAAAAAACTATGAGTATTCTGTATTGGAGACAAAGATGTTGCTTATATGCAGCGTGAAAATACTGCTAATAGAAAATTAAGTTCAGTATATGATTAGATTTCCTAATCCTTGATCTGATTCCCATTTGAATCTCTTTGGCATACATAAGCAAAGCGTTTCCGATCAAAGTTTTTCGAAAGAAGGAGATTTGGTGAAGCTAAAAAAAAAGAATGGAACTTAAACCCTTATTTCCAACGGTTTTAGGAAATAAGATTTATTAGTTTTGATGAATTGGACACATCTGATGTTTGGTTTTTAAGTGATCCATACTCGGCCTATAACTCATGAATCGTAATGGGTAGCAAGTTGAAATTTTCACAAAATGTGTAGTTCTATCGGGGCTACAGCAAAAACTAAAACTAAAATATATATAAAAATTTAAAAGGGCTTAATTCGTTGCTCTTGTTTTCCACAGTTCTGTATGTATTTAACACCTTATTATTAATTGAAATCAATTTGTGTCTGATGGAATGCAATTTTCAATTTATTTGAATTACATTTGTTACCAGTTTCCAATTCATTGAATAAAAGTACTCTACACATTTGCTGTAGTTGCACACAAATACAAATAAATGCAAACCTACCGCGTTGACAAGAACGTGGCAGCGTGAAAATGTTCGCTTTGGGACAATGTTTAGTTGCATTTGAGAAGTGCTGTTTTGGCTAGTTTGGCATTAGTAAAAGTACAATATAACACGTTCCATCCTAATAAATGATATTTTAACTTGGCTGACATTTACGTTAAGAGACTTGCTAAATGGCAAAATGTGCTGTCAAGAGCTTGTTCGTTTTATTGTATCTTAAATATAAACTGTAAAATGCGAGTATAATTTACAGCCCAAGGACAAGAATAGTTGATGTGAAACATTAAATGCGGAAAAGATCCCAGTTGGAAAATTAGTTTAAAAATGTTTGATGTCGCATAAAATATTAAGGCAAGAAGTAAAGAAGCGAATTTTTTTTTTTTTTTTTTTCATGGTATAAAATGCGTTCGCTTTCTACTTTCTTGTTTCACTTGTATTCACATTGAATTAGGACTTGAAACGTTTTAATAAAAAAACACTCAAGTCTCTTGTTGACATTTCTGACAGCACTTTTTGTTCAGCTTTTTGTTGGTTGCTTGCTATCTAATGCCTAAATTTCGCAAATAAAACTAAGTATTTATAACTTTGTTACTGAGACTCAAAAAGACGCTTCAAGATATTGGTTGCTGTCGTCATTGCTTGCCAATGAAGAGAACGCGCGCACGGTACATAAAATATTCGAAAAATGAAAGCTTAGAAGTTGTACTTAAGTAACTGTATTGTCTTCTCAATTCCTCTATAGTAATTAAGTTTATTGCAAATTACAAGAAAACATAATTAATATGGGTCTAACCGAGGTAAAGATACACTAGAATACTTCACTTTGTTAATTTAATTTAAATTATGTAAGTTTGTCATTAAGTTTGTAACAGACAAAAGGATACATCGGAGACCCCATTAAGTATATATGTTAAGACACTTTTTTAGGGTTCCGGACCCATAGGGAGAGAGACTTCATTGTCCGTCTATCCGTCCATCCATCCATCCGTCCGTCATCGGGTCAAATATCTTGAACCGCAATAGCTAGAGAGTTGAAATTTTCACAGAATGTGTAGTTCTATTTTCAAAAACTTAAAGGCGTCCGCATACAAGAACGTTTTTTGTGTTTTGTAGTATTGAACTACTTTTACTCTTCCCTAAGTCAAATCAATAATGAAATGTTTCTTTATGCTCAATCACAGGAGCATAGGTAAAAAGTTTTTGAGGTTTGCCTTCTTTTTTCTTGTTTTAATTTGAAATACTTATGATTTCTCAACCTCCTATATGCACACAGCAATTCGATCGATCTCAGAATTGTCAAATAGCGCATGTAGTTCACCTAAAAAGGTGAAATAATTTTTTTCATTTTATTTTTATTGCAATAATTAATAATAAATATCACTGCATGTATTACATATATGGAAACATTAAAAAAAGTTAATCCGTTATTGATGTGTATCATATAAAAATTAATACATGCTTTACAAACAAGACGAAGCCATTTCATCCTAGTGCTGAGAGAGTATAAGTTTTATTCGAATCTTGGCTAAATTGATTGTAAATCATCTTAATGTAAATATTATTTGCCAAAAACCTTCTTTACTCATTACTGGTATTGTTTTATTTTCGCATATAAATACCCGATTAAGCGTTGCCAATTGGCACCACAAGTACTCATGCTGAAGTGATGTTTGCGTTCTGACCATGCAAGGATATGGCACAGCTGAACATGTTGCGTTTAAAGTTTACTTTGTGGTTACCCGGTTTTGGCCGAAATTTATTGCCTAAAGACAATCAAAATACAACCCCATTTTCTCTCATTCTGGTACACGGTTTCAATAGCATTTGAAGTAGATATTTATTAAAGCTTTCAAAAGGCGTTTTTATGCAAAAAGTTTTTGCATTCACTCGTCGTGACTTTCTCATTATTATTATTATTGTTACGTATTGGCATCCTGTTGACGTTACACATTAATTGCCACAAAAAAGTGTTTTCTATTTAGGATATTCACGATTAAGTTTGCTTTGTTCCGTTCTTTGGCAATTCAATTTTAACTTTGACTATTTTAGCCATTGTTGTTTGGTCTTTGTTTGGCTAATGAGCCAATTTAGTTGCGGCAGACAACTTGAAATGCACTTTTCTGCAAACCGAATAAAAAGTTCTTTCGTCGGCTATAGATAAAACCATAAACATATTGAAACTAATGTGATATATATATATTGTAGGAACATGTTTGCTTTTCTATACACCATAAGTTGGCAAGCTTCGAATGATCCTAATAGCTTTGTATAGCTCCTACGTTCTCGTTAATGTGTGACTTTATTAATATATCTCTGAATCATTAATTAATTCATTACTTTGCCAAGGCGGGCTTTGGACTATGTAGTTATTTTGTTCGATACTTCTGACGCACTTTAGCAATGTTCATTACTGGCATTGAATAAAGTTTCTGGGATTCAAAGAAGGAGAACATATATGCAGTACAGTTTTTCTTTAAGTTTCTCTCATCGTTTAGTTTTTGAAACGTGCTTTTCTATACTAAATATGTAACAGAATCGTAAAAATCTTGAGCTCATAAAACGTGAACAAATTTGATACTTAAAAATCTTCTACTAAAAAGTATCCTCATACCTCTTACCTACATTTATAATGCAATGCTGAAAGTTAAAAAGTATTTAATTGTAATACTGTCCAATTAGCTTATTACTATGTTGTTTCAAGGTATATATTTCAAAAATTACTTAACAATGTTACCGGTTCTTGAAAATGTCGCCATTATACCGAAATATCACTTTGGACTCCGAAGAAATCATGGTGCATTGATGCTTTTGAGAAAACAAAAAAAAAAAAAAAATACTGTAGGGTTGTTGATTTTAGAATTCCGGACACAAAGGTTACTAAAGGGAACCCTATTGCAGAAACTTCGTTGTCCGTCCGTGCATCCTCGGGTCATATCTCATTATCCATAATAGCTAGAGAGGTGAAACAGAATGTGTAGTTTTATCCGGGCATCAGCAACAAATACTAAAACTAAAATATTTTCAAAAACTTTAAGGGGTCCCCATACAAAAAACTTTTTAGTCTGTATGCCAGCTATACGATCCAACAATCCAAAGATCTTGAAATTTGGATGGTTGGTGGTTAGGCATCAGAAATTTATACTGTAGAATTTTCCGTTTGATCGGACCATTAAGGTGCCTCCCATACAAACCCCCATTCAAATTCAGGTTCTTATTCGAAAAACATTTTTGTTTTTTTCCACTAGAAGTTTAGACACAATAAGTTTTTAATATAGGGCGCGGTACACTTGTTGTAAAATCAGACAACTAGGAGGATTACCTCCCATACAAACCCCAATCTGGAACGGATGCCTCCGTGTATGAGTCTGACTCGCACTTTGCCGATTTTTTGGTTATACATATTGTACATACATATGCTCGTAATATATACTTACGCTTCACTTGGCGGTTATGAGCTGTTTCATGTTTGACACGAAACAAAAAAAGATGAAGAGAGTCGAAAATGACCTAAAACGGCAGAAATTTTCCAACACTGCTGCGGGTGACTAGTCGACAGTTGTTTCAAAAGTGTTTTTTTCAATAGTTTAAAAACTCCCATATTTTCTACCACAACAACCTACAATTACGACATTTTCCTTGTGGATGATGTAAAAATAAACAGGTTCCAAAACAAAATAAAATGTTTTTATGTATGTCGTATACCCACTTCTGAGCAATCTAAGGTTTTTTTCTGTTCCCAATTTTCCCTTTCACTAACATATCATGCGAACTTAAATCCCGAAAGTATATATACAATATTTCAGTTGTAAAACTAATTTCAACTCAATCTGTATATAAGAAAATATTTGTTTTGTCATAAGGGAAAGACAAAAAATAAAAAAAAAATTAAATAGTGTGCTTCACCATTATAAGCACAATATGGAAGTGAAACTTCTTTAGCGAAGGGAGGTAAATCCAAAAATTATAAAAATAAAATGTGACGAAAATCAAATTGTGATGATGCTTCAGAGACATAGTGGGGAGATACACAAAACAATGCGCATTGTCTTGAGCGGGTTCGTTTGTAGCGTGGATGAGTAAGAGAAAGATAAAAATGCTTTACTGATTGTGTTTGCTTTACAAAAAATATAACACTACTTACAATATTCTGTATTATTGCTTGACCATTTAGAAGTTTCACTTATATTTGTATTTGCTAAATAGCTCCAATAAAATAGTAACATCCTCAAAATTTTGATTTTCCTCACATTTCATTTTCATATTTTTTGAATTTACTCCCCTTCGCTAAAGAAGTTTCACTGCAATAAATACAAGTTTAAATCATACTAAGAACATCAGACATATGAACAAAATATATAATAAATTTCTGTGAGTCGGGTAACTAGATGCGAGAGAACGTTTGCTTGTAATCGTTTCTTTAGTTTCAATAAAACCAAAAATATTCCTTTGTTTTTCTTCTTGCAAATATACTCTGCTTACGGATGGTGGTGAATACGACAATTAAATATCTTTTACGTATAGTATAGAGTATGATGTCATTCATCAAAAGCTTGTAACGGTTAAGTGGAAACAAGCACATATATTAGATGTAGCCTTCGGTTGAAGAATCATATTAATACGCAGTAATCATTTTCCCAACTTTCTTTTTTTCTAAGAATTAGACAAAAATAACAAAAAAAAAAAAAAAGCTGTCAAGGAAGCAAAGAGATATGTTTCTCAAAGAACTGTATTTATAAAATTTAATTTCCATTTATTACCATTTCGTAATTGGAATACGCTGTCAAAATTTCAAGCATACAAATATTCATTTCATAAAAAGGTTTTTTTCAATAAGAGTTTCGTAATTTTTTTTTTTAATAGTACCAAATTTTTATTATGAACTGAAAGTACAATTGATTCAATTGGTAATCGGATATGACATCGTTCAAATGGCCGTCACGGCTACGCTGGGAGATCGTCATATGAATTCTTCAGTTTTGGATGACTCGGCGCATAGTACTGACTCCACGGTCTGAGTTTTGGCAAAAAGTACAGAGAACGCTAATTTACGTATAACAAATTTACAATTTCGATACGTTGTTGTCTCGTATACCTTTCCATTACGAAATTTACAAGTCTTCTGAGAATTTTTATGAAATCAGATGTCAAAACAGTTATAGGGTTGCCAGATGGTAGTAGTTTGAAGAGAGAACGTGCCTATTGAAAAACCCTGTACTATTACAATATATTTATATACATATATACTATGTTTTTTAAAATCATAATAAAACTATAAGAACATAAATTTCTTCAAATGTTATGTTAGATGAAAGGTAAATAATTGTTGGTATTGCCGATAGTTTTTTGTTTCGTTGCTACTGCTTTTGGTTTTGGCAATATCCTAAAGTATCTTTCTAGTTCTCAATACAGATGTGCAGTTGTAAAATTTTCACAATTCTTGTTCTTGGTTTTTATTGGTGTTTTGTAATAAAAGTGGATAAGCAAACAACATACCAGAAGAAGTCTCAATGCAAATAAGTACAATATGTAAGAAGTAGATGAAGAAAAATGGGGGGAAAAAAAAACATACCTATGGATGTTCGACAGCTTTATTGCATTTAGATTTTTTGTTTTTTTTTTTCGTAAGTTTGTTTTTGTATTTTATTTTGCGGCAAATAGTTAACAAATTCTTGTAGTAGGAGGTAAAGCAATAAATTGTTAGGAAAACAGCACATGTTTTTTAGATTGACTTCCGCTTCCCCTTTAAATTTTTTGCAAAAAAATATAATTTACCGGGACCCTTAAAATAAATGCAATTCTCCAGGTGTGAGAAATAATCGCCGTTTAAATAATAAGACATTAAAATAGAATATCTCCCAATATTTTTTAAAAAGCATATCAAAAATGTTCTACCTAACAAACCAATATGTACAAGTAAGTGTTGAAATAAATTTGGATTATCCCAAAATATCAGTATTTCAGCTTTAATAGATTTCAAGAAAAATGCTGCTCTACTGTCTCGTGGCTTAATCAATTATTAAATATGTGTATACTTTGTGGTTGTGGTACATATCCTTTTCCATTATATGTATACATATTTCCTTATTGAGCTGTTGTCTTTACTTGTGTATGCTGGAAAAATTTTGTAGAATTTGTCAATATTAATACAGATCAATTTTATTTTTCTTAATATTAATTTTTCATTAAAATTTCAATATGAATGTAAAAAACCATTTTGTTTTGAATGTTTATGTTGTCTTGAACGAGCTCCTTGAAGTATGCATTAAAATGTTTAAGCATTGTGCAATAAGATGGCAAGTTAGGAAAGAATGACAGCAAAAGCAATTTTAATTTACTGCAAATAGATTTTTAAGTGCAACAAACAAAATTTGTTGTGTATTCAATTTGAGTCGACAACATAATGCAATAAATGTTTTGTTAATTTTTTTTTGTTTTTTATTATCTCTTATTGTGCTTGAAAAATCATAAAAATATTGTAGTTTATACAAGTTCCTTGTGTAGTATGTTCCATAGTGATAAAAACAAAAAAAAAAAAAAAGTTATGAAAGAATATGTATGAAGAATGAGGATTTAACTAGAAATAAAAGCAAATAATTTGATGGTACAAAGCTTATGTATTCTGTTTTACTTGAGGCACTTTAAGGAGAATATCAAGAAGAATGATGACAGACGAAAACTTGAAAAAGGACAAAGATGTCGATGATGTCAAACGAAGTGTGTACATATTATAGTTGTATTGTGTTATTTAAGCACATTACATACAATATACTCGTATATATGTAGAAAAAATATGAAAATTGAATAGAAATTACTGGGAGAAAAAAGTAACAGAAAGTTAAGTTAAATTAATTTTGTTGGGCTTAAATGGAGTAATAAATTTTAAGAGTCCTTTCAGCTTCACTCTTGAATCTTCTGTCACATTCTGGAACTAAAAAGTTCTGGAAATTGCAGGATAAGAAGATAGGAGGTGACCCACTGTTTCTATTACCTCTACCCACCAGTGCTAGCATTTTCCACTTTGTTTGCATGTGCCGTTAGTAAGCCGTAATCTGTCAATATACTTACTCGTATGTATCTATGACAATGGTACCATTGGCATAAAATGTTATATAGCTAAACACTAATTACACAGGTCTGCATGGAAAAAACTGCATAGGGTTTTTATATATTTTCTTATAGATTTTCACGTGGCAAAACCGAAAAAAATACAAAAAAAAAATCCATCACGTCATAGTATTTTTTTTTTGCCATACTCAAGTTTTGGTTCGTAGTTAGCGTAAAATTAATATTACTAATACGAAAGGCTAAATAAATTTATTAGTGGTGAGGTTGAGCATGTTTTGACTTGTTATCTAGAGTACTAAGAATAAATATACTCGTAAACAACTTGCTTTTGAATTAGAACATGTTTCAACAAGCTTCATTCAGTACCTCGCTCTAAGTTGATTTAATACTACAATCAGTACACATCAAGCATTCGAACGCTACTGTGCTATCTTATTATATTGTATTTTTGTGTTATTCTTTCTGGAACATGGCTCATAGAAGTTGTATTATTTCTCCAGATAGCTTTTGTTACATTTGTGGTGAATACACAGTGAAAAAACAACAAAGAAACATAAGTGAGTTCGTGAAAAAAGTTTATTTTGCATATTTCAAATGTAAACTTGGAGATCAAGACAAAGCATGGTCTCCACATAAAGTGTGCAGGAGATGTGAGGAAGATCTTCGCTTGTGGTTTAAGGGCAAGAAAAGTTCGTTTCATTTTGGCATCCCTATGATATGTCGTGAACAGAAAAGTCATACAACCGACTGCTACTTCTGCACAGTAGATGTAAAAGGATTTAATACAAAAAATAAAAAGAAAATATTTTATCCTAACCTTGATTCAGCTATTCGTCCAGTACCCCATGGCCCTGAAATACCAGTTCCACAGCCACCTTCTAATTTAGATGATATCCTGTGTGAGTCAGAAGAATCAGACACATCAGCTTCCCAGGACGAATCTAGCCCGTATTTTCCTGTTGACGTAAGAGACTTAGGACTTTCAAAAGATGCAGCCGAACTGCTAGGATCAAGGCTGAAAAACAAAAAATTGCTGTCACCTGGGACTTCATTTCGAGAGACGTTACCAAGGAAGATGGGATGTCAATATGTTAGCCGACTACTGTTGGATGCTCAATCGAGAAACCAGTGAAGGAAATCAAAAACGACTTCGCAGAAGCATCAAAGATAAGAAGAAAAGGTTTCACAAGAAAAAAGAGTAACATGAGTAACATTTAGAAATAAGAAGAAAAACTTTTTTTTAGTTAAAAGAAAATATGGCAGTAGTTTATTTTATTTAATAAATTTTTTTTTTTTCGAAAAATTTTGTTAAATAACTATACGTGATGGGATATTCTGATAATCATTTTTAGAATCTTTTTAAAATATATAATTCAGTAAAAATATCCCATGCAGTTTTTTGCAGACCTGTG
>JBAMAW010000889.1:0-11486 GCA_037043295.1 Amiota minor | reverse complement strand
TGTATATTGTAAATAATTAATTAATATTATTGTATTATACAACCAGCTTTCCGAGCTGAAGGCCTTTGTCGCTATTGCTCGTAGTATATCTAAGTTATAATTTTTAATTATAATCTTAGTTTTATAATAAATAAATATTACTTTTCAAAAGCGTTTTCTTAGCTTTATTATTTCTTTGCGGGCTTATTTTAGTCAATGCCTGTCTGCACTGCCACTTTATTTTCCAGAATCCCGTTTTGTATGCGCTGATTTAGACTACCTGCTGGTGATGCAGTTGTCTTTTTGATTGTTTTAGCTTGCGTAGCAGAATTTTTTCTATTGTTTGCTTGTTCTGGTTTTGGGTTGTTGATATCGCTATTAAATTTTTGGGTGTTTTTTGTTGTTACAGTAACTGCATGTGATGACGCAATCGAAGCAGTAGCTGAGAACACTGTTGTTGTTCCTGAAACTGCACTAGCTGTTGAAGTAAAAGCTGTGCTTTGTGTTGTTTTTGTTGCAGTGCTAAACACAGTTGCTTCTGGGTTTGAATGAAGAGGTGGTTGAGAGGAAGGGCACTAAGTACTCCATGGTAGTGAGTGACTAGTGCTTACTGTACTAGAAAACAGAACAGGAGAGCTCTATGTACGGGCGGCTGACTGGTTAATAAGGAACCTTTGTTTTTGTTTCTGGTATCATTAGCGACAAACGAGAAGTAAGCATTTCTCGCTATCATTATTGGTGCTGGTAAGCTTTGATAAAACGTCCGATCAGTAAGACTGCTTGAAGACGAATGACTTTCTTAAAAATATTTCTTGGTATTCCGGTATTGACCGCCACTTCTTCGCCAGTAACATTCACACGCGCGTTTCTTGAGACGCTTGGACAGACAGCGTGAAAGAAAATAGAATTAAACGGTGTAATAAGTTTCGGGAGTGGAAAACTAAACATTCGGGAAAATTTGGAAAAAAAAAAGAATCTGTTTTTGCAACTTGGAGCATCATCACTTCGTTGCCGGTACGTAAAAATTTACATTGCGTATTGACATATATGTACTTATGTGTAACTGCGCAATAAGCGCGACAGTGGCGAAATAGTATATGTGTATTAATATATATGCAATGCGGAAGATGATCCATACGGTATGAATGATAAATGGATACAGTGCGATAAATGCAACCAATGGTTTCATTTCACCTGCGCTAGAGTGGACGATGGTATAAAAGAGCTGAATTGGAGCTGCACTCGTTGTGAATCAGTCAGTGATATTGCGGGCATAATGCGCACCCCACCAGGCCCAATAATGCATTCATCAGTATGACAAGGACCTTCTCCACTAATAGCATTAAACCAAAGTGTCGACGAGCAGGGCACTCGAGGAATAGCATTACATGAAGGTGTCGACGAGCAGGCCACTCGGGGTAACGCTACAAATCAAAGATTCGATGAGCAGGCCAATCATAACGCAACGATAAAGTTATGCAAGTCAAGTCCACAACAGGCAACCTCTAACACGTCCGCGGATACGACGCATCATCAGCAGCAATTAATGCTTGCCATGTTAGAGGAAAAGAGAGCCGCAGAAAAGAGGTACATAGACCAGAACTACCAACTACTCGGGCAATTGGACCCGGCGGGCTCGTACGCACATTCCACACGAACGCCATAGATGTTCAGCTGGCTGCCGCTAAAAGCAAAGTCACTCCTCTGAAACCAATGGCGATTTCGCGCATGGAACTTCAAGCTGCGGTAGTAAGCGTACGTTTAGCTAAAAGGGTCTGCAGTGCACGTGGGCTAAACATCGATGACGTTACATACTGGTCTGATTCAAAAACCGTTTTGAAATGGCTATAAATGGATCCTCGCAAATTTCAGCAATTCGTAATGTATCGAGTGGGAGCTTAACGCAATGGCACTGGATACCGACAAAAATAAACGTTGCCGATGCAGCAACAAAGACAAGCAGTACCATTAAGATCGGAAATTGGTTGAAAAGACCAGACTTCCTCCATATGCCTGATACTCAATGGGAGGACTCCGAACCTACCTCCGAGAGCTTGGACACATCTGAGTTATGAAAACATGCTTATATAACTCTCAAGAAATCGACTACATTTCTCGACGTGAAGTATTTCTCCGAATGGCATCGGCTAAATAGAGCAGTTGCAACATTTCTTCTGTACCTAGAGCAGCTAAAAGCGAAAGTCAAGTGCAAAATCAAATCGAAAACGATAACTCCAGAACTGGTCACCAACGCGAGGAACGTACTTTATCGACAAGCGCAGTCATCAGCGTACTCAACAGAAATAGGCACGTTGTCAAGTGCCTTACCAATCGAAAAACAAAGTAGTCTCACTGGACTGAACGTTTACATCGACGGAATCATACGCGTACAAGGAAGGGCAAATTTCATAAATTGTAACGACGATGCTATCGTCTTACCAAGTGAGAACCATATTACCTTTCTGATAGTTAAATTGCATCATGAGAAGTTACATCATTTAAGTCATGCAACAACAATCAACAATATAAAGGGAGCTTATCACATTCCTCGTTTGCGCGCATTATACAGATCAGTACGCATATCCTGTCAAATATGCAAACTCAACAATGCCATACCCGATCCACCGCAAATGGCCACAACACCGGCAGCAAGATTGGCCAGCTATTCCAAGCCATTTACATATACGGGCCTGGACTACTTTGGACCAATATAAGTAAACGTTGGCAAACACAAGAAGAGATGGGGAGTACTATTCACTTGCTTGACTCTCAGAGCAGTGCACATCGAAATCGCATATAGCTTGGACACCAGTTCCTGTATCATGTGCATACGCAACTTTATGGCTCGTCGAGGCACACCAGCAGAATTTTACTCCGACAACGGTACTAATTTCCGGGCATCGGAAAAGGCTCTACGAGAGGAGCTTGTAAACGTGGACTATTACAAGATCATCGTTAAGAACGATCAAATAAAATGGCGCTTTAACCCACCTAGCGCCCCACATATGGGAGGCGCATGGGAACGTCTCGTACGCAGTACAAAATCCGTTTTAGGAGCCGTATGCCCATCACACTCCTTCAACGACGAGAGTCTCCGCTGCGCTCTAATGGAAGTAGAATTCATCATCAATTCGCGCCCATTAACTTTCGTTAGCTTGGAGTCTGAAGACGAAGTCGCTCTAATGCCAAACCACTTACTGATGGGTTCTGCTGACGGCTATAAGCCCATTTGCAACGATTTGTTGAACATAAGGCAGCGCTAGCATCAAACCCAAAAATTCGGTGACCGATTCTGGCGGCGGTGGGTGAAAGAATATACACCAATGCTCACCAGACGTGTGAAATGGTTCAAAAAATATCGACCAGTATCAATCGGAGACATTGCCATCGTGATCGAGGATAACCTCCCGAGGAACTTCTGGCCACAGGAATGTATCATAAGTGTAGTTACAGCGAAAGACGGCCAAGTCAGGCGTGTCATTATACGTACCGAACAAGGCGCAATGGAGAGACCGGCAACGAAGGTGGCGGTATTGGATGTCGGCACACAACCACAGGGGTTATTTACGAAGGGGGGAATGTTGCCGCCATAAATGTTGTATTTTAAATTTGCATCGTCGTTATAACTTGGCTGCCAACGGCGAAAAACGACATGTAGTGATCAACACCCTTTTACTTCTTCAGCCGGCGAAAAAAGGACAGAAGTAAAAGACGAAATATTTTTAAGCGCAACAAATAAATCAAAAAAATTGTTAAGAAAAAATATAACATACCGTATATTAATAATAATAAAAAAAGAATAAACAAATAAATGAGTGCTATAAAAATTCAAAAATCTCCGCCGGCAACACCGTTGTCTCTTACTCCGACTTCGGTGATGACAGCGACATGTAGTCCACAACTTCTAAGACTGTATCCGAGAAGCATAACAGTAAGAACTCCAATAACAAATTTCATATTTTACCTCGAACTACTTCTCAAAAAAAAAGCAACAATTAAAATATAAAGTAACAAAACCTAAAAATTCCAAAAAAAGAACTCCCAACCCGAAAATGTCTTCCGACACAGACTCAAAGACTCTGTATTAAAATAATTATTTAATACTTTGTGGGTTTCGGCGCGACTGACATGGGGGAATGTTGCTTTGTAACCGTTACAGGCTATCGCTCCCCCTCTGTCAGTCGTGCCGAGACCGATCCACTTTCACTTATCAGTCGGACTGCTCAGGCTCTCAGGTTGCGATTTGATTTCAATCAGTTTGCCCCTGCAGCACCACTACAACTCAACTGATCAATTATTCATAACTTACCTCTTCACATAATATCATTTACCCTCTTATTGATAATGACATTAAAGATAGTGCAATGGAACTGCAATGGTTATATTGTATTAACAATTATGATCAGTTGCAAATACTTATCAAAAAACATTCTCCTAAAATTATATCAATCCAAGAGCCACCTCGCTTCACAAATAAATATTCCCATTCCCATCAGTTTCTCCTTTTATCATTTTAACTCCTCATCCAATGCTTCAGGGGGTGTAGCACTTCTCGTACATCAGTCCCTGCAGCACCATCCAATTCCAATCAATCGAGACTTTGACTCTGTTGCCGTCCGTATTTTGTCAAAACAAACATATCATTTAATAAGCTCATACATCCCGCCCAGAAAACAATTCTGATTAAGTAACCTTCATAATGTCTTCAGTAACTTAAATTCTCCTACCCTCATTACCAGCGATTTCAATTCCTGGCACCGACATTGGGGTTCCTCTAATAATAAAAAAGGCATTATTATACAAAAATTTCTAAACCATTCACCACTTCTTATTTTAAATCACGGATCACCTACACCTATTTAAATCGTACTCATCACACCTTCACTCAAATCGATCTCTCTATTGGCACGCCTTTCATAGCCACTCAACCATCTTGGTCAATAGAATCTAACCTCTTTTGCAGTGACCATTATCCTATAATAATTTCACTATTTGAATCACCAGCATCTCCACACAAAAGTCTACCTAAATTCTTAACAGACCATGCAAATTGGTCGCATACTAAACTAATTCGTCAAAGAGCCAACAATTCAATTCCCCAGTCAACGGCAATTACTTATACTCGTAAAAGACATAATGTTCCATGATGGAACAACCATCTTCAAATTCTTAAAGAGAAAAAAAAATCGGAAATGGGCTGAACTTAAACGTATTATTTCCACAGAAAACATCCTTCAATATAAAAAAGCTAACGCCCTATTTAAACGCGAAGTTAAATCGGCTAAACGAGCTTCTCTAATGAAATTCACTTCAACAATTAGTCCTTTATCAAATACAGCCAATTTATGGGCTAATATAAGACACTTTTGTGGCACCAAACCACATTACCTAATTCACTGCATTTCAACACCCTACGCTACGATAACCAGCAAGCAACTTATTGCTGAAGAATTCAGTAAACATTGTTCATCCTCTTCTGACGACATCAACTTTACTACTACATTCCAACAACATAAAAACAATACCATAACTTCAATATTTTACACCCCCTACCTCCTCAATAGCTTAAGAGCTTGAAAAACCAATCACTCTCTTGGAACTTAACTCGACTCTTTCCAGGCTAAAAAGCAAGACGCCTCGTCTTTATTGAATTTCGCACCCTATGTTAAAGAACCTCCATCCGTCCGTTAAAAAACGTCTTCTGAACCTCTACAGTAACATATTTTCTAAATTCATAATACCTCAGCAATAAAAAATAAGTAAAATAATACCTTTAAACAAATCTAACTCTGATAAAACCAATCTAAATTCTTATGACCCTATCTCACTTAATCCGTGCTGCGCTAAAACGCTGGATAAAATTATAAGTAGCTAATCGACTATTGGGGTTTGTGCCTCGGACTAAATCTATCGATAGTCGTCAATGCGGCTTTAGAAAAGGGAAGTCGATATCTGATTCTATACTTGCTATGGACTATCATATAACCTCAGCCATCTTCAAAAAAAACCACATCTCTTTAATCTCAGTAGACTTCAGTAAGGCCTTCGATAGAATTGGTATCCATTCAGTCATTGATGAGCTTCATAAATGGAAAGTCGGCACCAAAATTATCAACTACATTTTCAACCTCATGTCCAATAGGAAAATGACAGTGATCATTTACAAAAACTTCTCTCCCACAACACCCCAATATAATGGTATACCCCAAGGTTCCCCCCTCTCAGTCATCCTCTTCTTGATAGCGTACAACAAACTCAATAGAATTATTTTCACCCACAAACAATTCAATTTCTCAGCATATGCAGATGATTATCATATTTTCAAAAAATCAAAAAAAAAATCCACACTCGATATTGACGATCTCCTCAATGATATCTTCACCTGGTGCGAGTATTCTGGCGCTCAACTATCACTATCAAAGTGTAAACATCTACATATTTGTAGAAAAAAAACTGTCATATAAGCATTTCTTCATCACTAGCCCCAATAACCAATGTTAGTTCCTTAAAATTCTTGGCTTAACTATTAATAATTTTTACAAATGGAACCATCACATCACAGATCTCCTCCTTTCCCTATCAAAAAGACTCAACATTATTAAATGCCTATCAAACAATACATACAACTGCAATTAACTCACATTAGTTAACGTCATTAACGCAATAATTATGTCGAAAAAAGAGTTCGGTTTACAATCTAATGGCAACGTCCCAAAATCCTTATTAAACAAACTCAAATCTTTGTACCACTCTGCATTAAGAATTTCTTTTGGTGTCTATCGCACTACTCCAATTAACAACCTCTTTTTTAAGCTAATTTGATGCCAATAGATATAAGATTTCCTTTCCAAACTGCCAAACTCTTCAAAAATGTTATGACATCCAAACATTCACCACTAGAAAACATTTACTCAGAGGAAATTAAATCGAAAAAGCTACCCAAAGTCCCCTCAACTCTATATATCCTAATACAAATAAGTAAGAAGTTCAACCTACATATTGCCCCTACAAATACAGCTAACCAATATCTCCCCGCTGGGTTTTCAACAACTCTCCCTTATGCCTATCGCTTCATTCCTCCACCTCCTCCTTTTACTGGTGGTACTTCCAGGTCGCCATTTAACTTTACTGGAGAACAAGTCCGTCGGTTCAATGTAAATGTAATGTGCTTACATTTCCCCCATTGACTTTAATTCTCCAGTTCGATAACCACTCATGAAGGCTTTTGAAATGAGCATCCAAGCCTGCAGAAGCTTTAACTGGGATTACGGCAGTGTCATCAGCAAATGTCGAAGTAACAATTTGACTACTTGCTGGAATATCGGCAGTGAATAACATGTATAGAGTTGGTCCCGAGGCACTGCCTTAGGGGACGCCTGCTTTTATCATAAATTCATTTGTAATCAAATTTTTCTGTCTTACTACAAACACTCGTTTGGATATGTAGGATTGCAGAACTTTCTGCATATTTTGGGGTAGCAAACATTTCATTTTGTAAATCAAACCATCGTGCCATGTTCGATCAAAGGCTTCTGCTACATCAAGGAATACTGCTGAGCAATTTTCTCGCAGTTCAAAGGTAGTTCTTATTTCCGAAGTAGTTCTGTTGACTTGCTCAATCGTTTCATATTTTGCTCGAAGACCAAATTAATGATCTGGGATTGTACAATTTGTTTGTAAATGGTGATTGGGTTTGGCTTTAAGAACCTTCTCAAATAGGATAGCATTGAAAACATACGAGAGAAATACTATTGCTGCGTTTGGAAGTTCAGTTATCATTTTTGGCACGATTCTATCACACCCAGCAAATTTTTTGGGGTGCGGTTGAGTCCTTAT
This sequence comes from Amiota minor, assembly GCA_037043295.1. Taxonomy (NCBI): domain Eukaryota; kingdom Metazoa; phylum Arthropoda; class Insecta; order Diptera; family Drosophilidae; genus Amiota; species Amiota minor. The sequence goes on along the minus strand of JBAMAW010000889.1, from coordinate 3,671 downwards.
AATAGATTCAATTTCACTTGAGCCTGTTTTTTAATGGAGACATATTTACTGAATTTGTGATTGTCTGGTGAGGAAGCACAAATTTGTTTGTTCATAAATAGGAACCCGTGCTCCAGATGGCTGGCAAATACATTAGCCTTCTCTTCATCAGACCATGCAAAACTTCCGGCTCTGTCTCTAGGTGAATCCAGTTCCACAGGAGTTTTTAGCGATTAGTGTACTTTACAAAGTGAAAATTTAGTGTTTGTGGGTGTTAGGTTATAGATACAGCGCCTTTGTGCCTCGAGTTAGTCGCTTAAAAGTGTTTTAGCTAGTTTTTTTGTTACATTTTTTAGCCTTTGTTTAGCAGTAGGAGATCTGTGCTGTTGCCATTCTCTTCTCAATTGTCGTTTAGAAGCAACCAGTTCTTCAATTTCCCTATTTTGACAATCGCAAGCGTTGATACCTCAGCTGAAGCTACCAATATGACACTTAACTCATTAACTGATTTGTCGATATCACCCTCAGAGTTGATCGCAGGTACAATTCTTATGTAAGAACTAATATAATTTTTATATTGCAACCAATTATTTTTATTAGATATAAGACTATACGGGTGATCCTCAACTATTAGAAAATCGGATGAAAGTTCATAATGTGTAACTGCTGATATGAGGTTTCTAGGTGTGATACCAAAGTCGATGATATCGGGAGTTTTTCTTAGATCCGCCAGTCAGTATGTAGGCCTACCCGAAAAAACGAAGTCTAGCTTGCTTTTACAATTTACAAGAGTACTGTAAAGTTGTCGACATTTTGGATTTACTAAACCAGTGATAATCGTGGAGGACAATATACAGCAGATAACGTCAGATTACCATAACGCATTTGCAACCGGACCGAAGTTGCATGTAGATAATTAGACGAGTATGGCTCTAGAGTCTTGTGTTTAATACGCTTTCTTATAATAATGCATGTACCACCATGAGCCTTTCCATCCATAATTAATTGTATAAACTAAGTAGTTTGGTATAAAGAAGTTGTTTTTGCTAGTCAAATTAGTCTCACAGACTAACATCACGTCTACATTGTTGTCCTCTAGATACTACATCAGCTCTAGTTTGTGCTGTGAAAAGCCATTTGCGTTCCAGGGAGTTATTTTTAAATTAGCCACTATGGCGAATTTAACTTATCCAAAATTTTCATTTGGATTTTCATCATCTCGTGAAAAGAGTTTTGTATCATTAAGATTGGTTGATTCAGGGTCTGTAATAAACTCACCAATATATATTCACTACAACTTTGTGGTTGCAACACTGGCTCAATACACGCATTTTGAGTTGGGGTAGTTTGTGAAATTTGTTCTTTATGTTGAGTTATTAAAGCCATAGGCTTCACAATTATTTTCGCATTTTCTTGTTGAGCGCCTAAGCGCAGTGCACCCGCATACGACACATTTGAAGTTAAAGGAATTTTAGGTGGGAGATACCTATCTGTCGTTGCTTCTGTACGGATAGCCTCAAGGCTAAAACGGGCGGTATTTTTTTGTGACTGTAAACGGTTCTTTAACTCCAAATGTACAGGGCAACCTCTATAATTGGCTGTATGATTGGCCCCACAGTTACCGCATTTTTTAAGATTTGGGATTATCGCGACAAGTTTACAAGTTGCGGTTTCATGCAAGTCTCCACAAGCTACGCATACTGAACGAAGGGTGCAATAAGACTTTGTGGTGCCAATTCCTGACAATTTGTGCATTGCACAGGATTTACAACTTTGTGAGGCTCCTCCACAGTTACCCTACGATGAAGTAAATATTTAAGGTTTTGGGGCCAACTCAATTTTGTACAATGGCTGTGGAATTTTATTTTTATTAAAAATATTAATCATTACTTTGACCTTAAACCCTTTTGCTTCCAGGGCACTCTTAATATCGCTACAATCAACAGAGGGTTCAATGCCCTTAATTACAACTACCAGCCCTTTACTACTTTTAAGCTGATAGATATATTAGTTTCTCTTAGTCTCCCTAAGGTAAATGGTTACAAAACTGTAGTTTGCTGCCGTATAAATGTGGAATTTAGCTTGTTTAATATAACCCTTGGTAATAGGGACAATATGAAAGTTTTTATTTTATTTATTTATATAATGCTAACCTAAAGTTAAAACTAGAAGTTAACAGAAAAATAGCCATGGCTGCCAGGGCCTTCAGCTAATAAAGATATATATGGAAATAACAAAGATGATAATAATAATAATAGTGACTAAATAAGTGCTTAAGTTTATGGTTAAAGTTTACTGTACAGGTTTGCTTTTTTAAAGAAGTTAAGAATAAGATTAATGTTAGAGTACGGATCGGAAATGATTGAGATGGGGTCTATATTAGCGAATGTGGAGGATCTGAGGTGGTGCAATGAGGAGCAGGATGTGATAATGTGGTGAATGTTATTAGGAGCGTTATTACATAAGGGACTGATGTAATTTAGGTTTTTATCGTTGAAGTGCATGTTTGTTAGGTTTGTGTGACCAAGTCGGATTCTAGTAAACTTTATCTGATCAAGTCTAGATAAAAGATTAAAAGTTGGGGAATTATAAAGTGTGGTGGAAGTGGTATTTGGAGAGTGTATTAGCTTATACCAGCTGGAGGTGTGTTGTAGCATGGTGATGTGTTCAATATTTATGTGTTTTTTGAGAGTATTAACAATGTCGCATATGTTGTAGTTGGGTGTGTATAAGTTAAGAATCGAAATATTGTATTTTACAAATATTTCCCATCCCACACTATTTCGCTGACGCGAAACTCTTTTATCATGATAATAATTATCATGATCATTATTCCCATAATGATATGATCATTATCGTGAACATTATTCCCACAATATTTTCGCTGACGCAATGTCCGCTTCGCACACTATTTGGCTGATGCAATAAGTCACTTTCCCAGCATAAGCCACAGCAACCCTTTCCGCTGACAGTGCATATTCTGTCACGTACTCCAATTCAAAGACACTCTGTTACTCTTCTTTAATTCAAAGATTCTCTTTCATGACTCAAAAGTTCTCTTTATTACTCAAAGGTTCTCTTTATTAGAATCCTTTCCGCTGACGATGCACATTTCGTCACGTACGCCAAGCATTAGCGAGGTTTCGTTTAAGATAAAGCTAGACTTAAGTTTCAGTTCCAAAATAACTCAAGCAAGGCACATAGTGCCGTAATAAATAAATATTAAAACTAAAATTTATTCTTTTTGTTTTAATTGGCGCCCAACGTGGGGCCCGCGCGAAAAAATTTTTTACTAATTTACAAACGCGGACTCGATCAAATCTGTAGTTGGTGCCTTAGTAGTACTAATAAAATATTAGTACAAAACGGAGGGAAGTAAATCCCAGCCTCTACAGTGTTTTAGTATTAGTGAAAAATTGATAAAACAATTATAAACATAAAAAATAAAAAAACAAAAAAAAAAAAATAAAAATTCAAATTAAAACAAGTGAAATTTTATTGAAATTTTAAACGAAATTTGAAAACCTTTTAAGACAAAGAATACGCGTAAAAATCAACAAAGAACCACAACGACAACAACAACAACTAGAACAACAATCAGAACGACAACTTTAAAATTTCTCAACTTCAACTTTGACTACACTCATTGAACTTGCTGCAACAGCATCAACAACTGCAACCACGGCAGCAAC